>ML769698.1:0-51422 GCA_009733575.1 Gymnopus androsaceus JB14 | reverse complement strand
GGGTTACCGTTACGGATACGGACCCGTACCGTCAGCCAATTTGGAGCTCATGCTACGGTACGGGTCCGGTACGGATACTCACCCGTACATTCCGTATTGAGACATCCGTTACAGCCGTGTATGGGAAGTTACGGTCTTTTCCAAATTAAGTTATTCAGAGTGTTGTTCAGCACGTCAATCTGTCAGTGTTTTGTGGGTCTCTTGTCTGAGCTGTATTCGCTGTGATTTTACTCACTAAAATATTATGTAATTGACATGATTTCACTTAAACGCGCAACAGACGCTCAACAGATGCTCAAGATTGACATAATTTGAGTGCTAATATTGGACAATCATTGTCTTTGTGTGGCAAAATATTCTCAATATATTCTAGGTAGCGTAAAGTATCAGTTGCGGATTTTTGTCCTCAAAATACATCCATAAATATAATTTAATCAATACGGCCGTCCTACGCCCGTAGTACCCGTACCGTATTCCGTACGTTCCGTTGGACTTTCGAGCAGCAGTCCTACGGCACGGATACGGCTTCAAACGTGCCGTAGCGGATTCTATAGACTACGGCCGTACCCGTAACGTACGGTGGGCATCCCTAGTAGCCCATTCAGTAGGTCACAGGGGGTGTCATCAATTTTGTTGCCAACTGTATATTGACCATTGGACCCAAGTAGGTAAAAGACAATAGTATGATAGATACCGGATCATCTGGTATATATAAATATGGAAAGTCTATATAATAAAAAGACAAAAGATAATATAAACAAAAAGAACAATAACATGAACAAAGCCAAGCATGACCAAAGGTCATTGGCCAATATTACCTAGCCGGTTGGCTCAGGGACCTCAGCTACAAACCAAAGAGCCTTGGTTCACATGGATATAACATTTCCTGGATGCTCTTCACCCATGACTTGCTTTGAAACTTCAAATAGGGGCTTCTTAAGATCCAAAGCTGCATTGTACCTTCCAAGATCCCTGTATGTCATTGCCAAGTTATTTGTGTGAGTCAATGTATATGGATGCTCTTCTCCCATGGCGGGTATAGTTGGCTGAACCTAGGTTATCAATTTCCATTGGGCTGGTTAAGGGTTCCCATTGGTTACAATGAAGGAGCCCTTAACCAGCCCATGACATTGATAACCCTAGGTTTCCCCAACTATACCCAAAAGTTGAATTCCGATGATCCTCTCGTAGCTTGGTGGCAGGAAAGCTGGGGCAAAGACTATACAGAACAGTCCAATCATATTGACCTTTCGTCTTCGTTCGAACTTTTTGCATATCAGATGACTGTAAAAAGATGTTTCTCTTCAATGAATACCGCTATGCACTCAGGCAAATTGTGGATGCTCGCCAATGGCATCCCCAAGGAAGTGTGGTGATTGGTGGGCACCCGGGGATCAGTTAGTCACTTTTATGCTCTACTTTGTTTTCTCTCATTTTTTTATTCCAGGCAAGTCTGCGCTATTACCTGGCATCCTAAGAGATTTTCCTCTGTCACAAACAGCCTATTATTTACCATCTCTCTCCCAATAGAACCTATCTTTTACCAACGACAGTGTCTTGTCACAACTTTTCGTAACTTTGATGCTCCGAACGAGGTTTATACATGTGCCATGCAATGGATTGCAGCGAAAATTTTCACCTTGAGGGCTGGGCCTGGAATGTGGGTTCATAACAAGGAAACAATTAATATGACATTGACAAGTGTTAGTTTAAATATACTGTTAAGATTGTGCCTATACCAAGGCTAGCCAAGGGGAGCCAAAGCTATCCAAATATAGCTGAGGCTACTGAGGTGTCAACTGAGTGGCTCAGGAAGATATGGACATTGGTGAAGCTATTAGCAACACCCTTGCCACACCATAGTGTCCAATGACAAGAAGCAAGGTGAGCAAGACAGTATATGTCGATGTCAGGGGCTATCCAACAGTTGACCAAGACAATACTGAGTGGGTGGAGTCACTTCGAGACTATAGGGTTTATCCAAGTTGATATTTTAACTAAGGTATGATAATCTAGTACAACTACTTATATACTGCAGTTGGCAACAAATTGATGTCACCCCCCAAATACAGTAGGCTATTCAGTAGCCCATTCAGTAGGTCACGGGGGGTGTCATCAATTTTGTTGCCAACTGTATATCGATCATTGGACCCAAGTAGGTAAAAGACAATAGTATGTGATACTGGATCATCTGGTATATATAAATATGGAAAGTCTATATAATAAAAAGACAAAAGATAATATAAACAAAAAGACAATAACATGAACAAAGCCAAGCATGACCAAAGGTCATTGGCCAATATTACCTAGCCGGTTGGCTCAGGGACCTCAGCTACAAACCGGAGAGCCTTGGTTCACATGGATATAACATTTCCTGGATGCTCTTCACCCATGACTTGCTTTGAAACTTCAAATAGGGGCTTCTTAAGATCCAAAGCTGCATTGTACCTTCCAAGATCCCTGTATGTCATTGCCAAGTTATTTGTGTGAGTCAATGTATATGGATGCTCTTCTCCCAGGACTTGCTTTGAAGCTTCAAGGAGGGGCTTCTGGAGCTCCAAAGCTTCATTGTATCTGCCTAGATACCTGTATGTCAATGCCAAGTAACTTGTGCAAGTCAATGTATGTGGATGCTCATCTCCCATGACTTGCTTTGAAACTTCAAGGAGGGGCTTCTGAAGATCCAAAGCTTCATTGTACCTTCCTAGATAGCTGTATGTCATTGCCAAGTTACTTGTGTAAGTCAATGTATGTGGATGCTCTTCTCCCATGACTTGCTTTGAAACTTCAAGGAGGGGCTTCTGAAGATCCAAAGCTTCATTGTACCTTCCTAGATACCTGTATGTCATTGCCAAGTTACTTGTGCGAGTCAATGTATGTGGATGCTCATCTCCCATAACTTGCTTTGAAACTTCAAGGAGGGGCTTCTGAAGATCCAAAGCTTCATTGTACCTTCCTAGATAGCTGTATGTCATTGCCAAGTTACTTGTGCGAGTCAATGTATCTGGATGCTCATCTCCCATGACTTGCTTTGAAACTTCAAGGAGGGGCTTCTGAAGATCCAAAGCTTCATTGTACCTTCCTAGATAGCTGTATGTTACTGCCAAGTTACTTGTGTCAGTCAATGTATCTGGATGCTCTTCTCCCATGACTTGCTTTGAAACTTCAAGGAGGTGCTTCTGAAGATCCAAAGCTTCATTGTACCTTCCTAGATAGCTGTATGTCATTGCCAAGTTACTTGTGTGAGTCAATGTATCTGGATGCTCTTCTCCCATGACTTGCTTTGAAACTTCAAGGAGGGGCTTCTGAAGATCCAAAGCTTCATTGTACCTTCCTAGATACCTGTATGTTACTGCCAAGTTACTTGTGTCAGTCAATGTATCTGGATGCTCTTCTCCCATGACTTGCTTTGAAGCTTCAAGGAGGGGCTTCTGGAGATCCAATGCTTCATTGTACCTTCCTAGATACCTGTATGTCAATGCCAAGTCACTTGTGCAAGCCAATGTATCTGGATGCTCTTCTCCCATGACTTGCTTTGAAACTTCAAGGAGGGGCTTCTGAAGATCCAAAGCTTCATTGTACCTTCCTAGATAGCTGTATGTCATTGCCAAGTTACTTGTGCGAGTCAATGTATCTGGATGCTCATCTCCCATGACTTGCTTTGAAACTTCAAGGAGGGGCTTCTGAAGATCCAAAGCTTCATTGTACCTTCCTAGATACCTGTATGTTACTGCCAAGTTACTTGTGTCAGTCAATGTATCTGGATGCTCTTCTCCCATGACTTGCTTTGAAACTTCAAGGAGGGGCTTCTGAAGATCCAAAGCTTCATTGTACCTTCCTAGATCCCTGTATGTCAATGCCAAGTTACTTCTATGGGTTAATGTATTGGGATGCTCTTCTCCCATGATCTGATTTGAAGTTTCAAGGAGAGGCTTCTGAAGATTCAAAGCTTCATTGTATCTTCCTAGATAGCTGTATGTCAATGCCAAGTTACTTGTACGGATCAAGGTATGTGGATGCTCTTCTCCCATGACTTGCTTTGAAGCTTCAAGGAGAGGCTTCTGAAGATTCAAAGCTTCATTGTACCTTCCTAGATACCTGTATGTCAATGCCAAGTTACTTGTACGAGTCAAGGTATCTGGATGCTCTTCTCCTATGACTTTCTTTGAAGCTTCAAGGAGAGGCTTCTGAAGATCCAAAGCTTCATTGTACCTTCCAAGATAGCTGTATGTCAATGCCAAGTTACTTGTACAAGTCAATGTATCTGGATGTTCTTCTCCACTAACTTGCTTTGAAGCTTCAAGAAGGGGCTTCTGAAGATCCAAAGCTTCATTGTACCTTCCTAGATACCTGTATGTCAATGCCAAGTTACTTGTGCGAGTCAATGTATCTGGATGCTCTTCTCCCATGACTCGCTTTGAAGTCTCCCAGAGGGGCTTTTGAAGGTAAAAAGCTTCATTGTACCTTCCTAGATCATGATATGTCAATGCCAAGTGGTCCATGCACACCAGTGTTTCAGAATGCTCATCTCCAAGCAATATCTTTGTTTCCTCCAGTAAGGGCTTCCAGTATGTCAGAGCCCTTGTTCCATAATGCCCCATTAGCCATAGAGTGCCGAAGCTCTTTCTGATAAGTTGTTCATCTATATCATGCTTCTCAAGGCAACACAGTGTGGTGTCAGTAATCTTACAAAGCCAACGTCTCCCCATTTAGTCCCCACCATTGATGCTGCCACAATACCTTGAGCTCCTAAGCAAATACCTCTCTTCATGGCCCTATCCATTCTTTCCATCATCCACCTATGCACCAAAGGATGAAATGAAAATATACCATCCTGGATGACATTCAATAATGAGTACATACTTATTTTATGTATGCTCTCATTCATTTTCATGATATTCCACTTCATAGACTCTGTTGCAAGCATAACCAGAAATTTCTTGGCATTATTTATTGATTCACTTGGTTCCAGATTTTCAATGTTCTCAATTGACCTTTGGAACAAGGCATAGGGAATTCTTTCATAATGTAGATATGCACAGATGTTTAGTAGAACCTTGCTAGACTCTTCCAGTTTATTCCAACTCAAATTCCATGTTGAATATATGGACATTGTATAGTTGTCCAAACTCTGTGAAATATTTCTGCTCAGCAATTCAGCTTCTTGAGATTTCAGTAGGTCTAGGTAACTGTTGAGACATTTATGTTGATTTATGTATGCACCAGCCTGAACCAGTGCCAAAGCAAAATAATGCAGTTCCTTTGCAATAATTCCAGCTAATTTCTCATCTGCAGCTGTCACCTGGTTCTTGATGGCATGCTTCAATAGTAGCTTGGTAGCATCATCAGGTTCCATGTCCTTTATCTCCTCAGATTTTAGCTGCAATTTGCATGAGATCTGGATTTCTGGATGTGATAATGATGTTTCCATGATCACAGGAAGGCAAGAATCTGCCCAAGCTGAGTTGTGGATCATCAGCATTATCCATAATAATTAGCCAATTTGCTTCATGCATTTTAAACCATCTAAATCCAGATTCCCATCCTTGCACTGGTAATGAACCATTCCTCATTGCAATGTCATAATAGCTTGCCATGATTGAGTTCTCAGATTCAGCAGTGATGAAATAAATGACACTGAAACTACCAGATAAACTGTTGAGTAGTGAATTAAAATATAATTCCTTGAAATGTATACCTTTTTTTGAACTTCCTTGCAAATTCTAGTGCACATTGAGTTTTCCCTGCACCACCCAGCCCATGCAAAAGGAATAGTTTCCTTCTTCCTATGTCTTTGGACATCAGATCTGTGATGAAATAATCTCCAAGAATATTCAAAACAGTTTCTCTTCCTGTAAATAATAAAGTGGAAGTGGGACAATCAGTCATTCCCTCAATATATCCTTCCAATGATTACTTCAGTATCAATAATTGAACACAATAGATTTGAGAATACCTGCAGGCACATTTACTTGAGCTCTGTCTGCATATGTGATGTTCACATTCTGTGCAGCATTAAAGATTCCTCCCTGAATGTTGAAGTGGGATGCATGGGGAAACATCTGAGTTCCGCTAGTGGAATAATAATATTAGTTGTGGTGGTGGTACTGCCTGTGGGACCACCTACAAAGAACTTTTGGTCACAAGTGGTATTTATCAGCACAAGCTCTTCCTCAAGTAAAAGAAACCTACCTGGAGAGGTTTTCTGTCATTGTTAATACGACACTTCAAAGCGGGAACGTGAGAAAATTTAGAATGGGCCATAAACCCATGTCCCCCTTATATAGCCAGGTAGCGCCGGCAAAGCCCTTTGCCCTTACACACGTAAAATTGTTTATTTGGGCGCGAAATGAATCAAGGGCTATGCAAAGTTACTATATTCATTTCAGCGTGGGCTCGGCCTGGGCCCTCGTTTCCGTTTATTTCTCGACCCAAACAAACAAGTTCAAGAGACTGTTGACCCGTAGAACTATAGGCAACAGGCACTACATAACTATGTCAAAAGACTGTTGTGTGGATATGCTTCACAGCTTTATGGAGCAAATCCGCTCACACCCCAAGCATCGTTTTCGTCTATCGCACTAAAGTATCCCACCGCGAATGACGGAGAATCTGGTGCTGGAATGGCTAATAGAATCACTGCATATCCTGGGTTCTGTACCGAAACACGTTAGCTCGGAAACAGTTGGGAGCAGCTATTGTTTCGGTCCGCCAACTTCTTCTGGTGGTACTATGACCTTTCCCTCGAATCAGTCTGATATTGCGGGTCGTTTTGTGTTGTTCAATGTTTTTTTGCTATCGCCATCGCATTACATGTACAGTAATTTCCGATTCTCTAGTTTGTCGAGTTGCATGGAAGATTGATTATTCTACTATTTATGACAATCCATCTTAATCGAGGTCATATATGTTTGAACCACTGTTTTGATCGTTTGTGTCACTATCTGGGCCATTCTCTAGTCGAACAGAACAACCTTTTCGAACAATAACCTTGCGTTACCTTCAAAAGTATAGAATCCCCGCGTTCGACGTTCACATATTCAAAGAAAAATGCTCATCGATATGAAAGTAAGGAGCAGGAGCGCCACCTAACAATGCGAGTGTTAGAAATGGCTTAATGTTGAAAGGAAATCATCCGAGATCTCATTCGACGTCTGAATATCGAGCAGCTAGAATCATGATTTCTCGAGTAGATGAACAGAAAAGAGGCTATGTACGACAACTGAATATTAAGTCTTCGTTATCATCACCCTCCAACCTCCAGCCTCCGGTTTACTCATCACCGGCTCACTCCCATTCCCATCTTGCCACATCCCCATCTCCTGCTGCTCCTCAGGTACAATAGCACCTTCCGAATACGGTTCCCCGTTATCTGTTTCGCCTAGCTGTTGCCGGCTGAGTGGGCCCGTAGATAAACTTCAGGCTGGAAAACGCTCGATGGCGTGTTTTTCAGCAGATAAGGATGTCGCGTCTCGTGTTCGTAGTACGCTCCCAAGTTCGGTCGCTATTGCTCTAGGAGTCCAAGCACCGAGGTCCCAAGACTCCCAACCGTTCTCGGCACCCTACGCAAAGTCAGAAAGACGACGACAGTGATTGGTTTCGTACTGACCTGGTCAACGATCCACGACCAGACGTCCCGTACTCCCTCCCATGCTTCCATCTCTTTCTTGAGATTGTCAAAAAAAATCGGGTTTGTACACTTTTTGATTGAGACGTGGCACCGGCGTCGGCAGGGAATGTAGTGTTCCAATGGCACGGAGATGAAACCTATGTGGCTTGCTTGATTTGATACCACTGTGCGCCGTAGTTAGCTTAATTAATCACAGATTAATGCTCCGAGTCGAGAAAACTCGCAGCTTCACCACCACTCGAGTCGGCCCAGCTCAACCAGTCAGCAATCCCATCGCATTCATCCACATCAGTAGAGAACTGGGTAAAATTCTGGTGGATGTACAGGGAGAATAACGATGAATCGATGGGAGAGTCTGCGTAAATTGTCTAAAAGAGCCACTATGAATAAGAATCCTTGGGAATAGGTAAAAACAGGTCTCAAATTAACATCAACGCGACTTGCCCTTCTGTCATGCTCGCTCAAGGGTGGTGGTAGTAAAGGTGGATCCGTCAACTACCTGTCAATATCTTGATCCTTCTGAATGTCTTTAGCGGTGACCAAAGGATTTAGCGGATCTCTTTTGCCTACAGACAACGTTAGATGCCAAGTAGAGAAATAGATAGAAGGACACGAACGTTTGTTGAACAAAACCTTTCAAATAAGACTAGGCTCTGCTCCCTCCGTCTAATGCTTTCCATAACAGATCTCCGCCCTTCGGTTTCTTAACGAGTCGGATAGAAGCGAACTACAACGCCATGGTTGCGCTTCGGATGTCACCATTTGAAGATTCGATGATAATATCGAACATTTGTCCACGTCGAGATGGTCCTGTCACAGACGCGTAAGTGACTATCTAATGCAACGAATGATACATCCCTTTGAACTACTTAGATTTATCACGCTGATCCCCATCTGAAAAATAGGAAGCCTTCATACGCTCTTTCGGCAACTCCAGTGATGATTATAACGTAGTTCTGAACCAAGAAATTGAAGAGGGAAGTGCGCTATGTACTTGAAATACCAGCATTTTCGTACCTTATGTAGGGGAAAATCAGTAATGATGGATTGAGAGGATTGGAAAACTCACTAGGCAGTAACAACCTTCGGGAGCGACGTACGTACTCTAGGCCCTACCACTAATTCCCGGCCATGCTTCACTCTTCTTTTACCGATGCACATGCAGACCCTAGTAGTGCTGGTTCCTCGAGCCCTACGCGCTGAGCGCTGACACACCAAGATTACTCGAACGCGAATGACCGAAATCTCGCTTGCCAGATTGCTCGATGTAGACTGGACGGCCATCCTGCTTTATGAAGAATGTGAAATTTAATTCAGGTGAGCTAGAGTCGATTATCATACTTTGTCCATTCTAAGATAGAATCGAGGGTAGTATTCGTCTACCTGTTCCTTTTGCGCCAAGTCAAAGTTTCTAGACGGAAGCTAAGAAAAAGGCAAGCCTAGTCGCGACAGGAAGTGCTTACACATCAAAGCCCATATTTTTTTCTCGGGAAGCACTCTCCTCCTGAAGCTCCTTGAGCGCGTCAAGTTACCGGGACGCCTCAGGAAGAGGCTTGTAATTGGGATCGATCATCGGTGATGCCTTCAACAAGTTCGCTGGCACTCGTTCGCATGAAAGCAAAAACGAGAGAAAGATCTGTTTCAAACGACGGCGCTCCAAACGCGACGGATGTTCATTGTTTACGCGTTGTTTGGTTACAGTCTACGACGGGTTATTCTGTCGTCATTTACCACCATCATGTCTCTAGACCGCCGACAACTGTACCGGTCAGCTCTTTTTATAGTCGTCCTGGCCCGACTACTACTGCTGAACCTCCTATGGTGGCACCAATAAAGAACAGCATGACTTCCACAGGAATTTACAATGTCTCTAACCACGACTTCTCTCTATCTCTGCCCACTACTGCTGACTCCTATGTGCACCATAAGAACAGCATGACTCCACAGATTACACTTCTAACCACGATTTCTCATCCCCATCTTCGACATGGCTGCGAATGAAATGAAGGGAAAATATCGAGAAATTTCTACTGCTGAACTTCTTGACATGCTCCCGGAGCCCGCTGCTGCTATGCCCAAAGTAACACAAGACTTCTCCCCTATTCTGAATGCGGAAAAGGAAGTTGCTTTATACGAACCATTTGTCTGTTGTTTTTCTCCATTTCATTTGGGCTCGACTAATGTGAATCCAGATCTTGCTCATGAAGCCTTATTTGAAGAAAGGCTCGATACACATAAACATCCGGATCCCGACTCGCGCATTGTTTGGGGCGATCATAAAATCGAACCAGATATGGCACTTTACGAAACTGCGCGAGAACCGGGTGCGCCTCTCTGTCAGGCCTCTCAAATGGCTTCAGTTGGGGAATTCAAGCTGGATCCAGTCGACGAGCCCTTCCGCATCGACGCCGAGCCTGTTAAGCGCGAAAAGGCGACGAAGACGAAAGGTGGGAAACAGACGAAACCATTCGAAAGAAAGGCCGAAACTGCCAGGGCAACTCGAGGGCAGCTTACCGTTTATATCAATGCCATTCAGGCCTCACAACACAGGACCAGGACATTCGCATTCTATGTCCGCCGCAAATGGTGCCGCCTACTATGTCATTCCCGTGCTGGAACGGAAGTCACTCCGCTCATTGATTACACGGAATCATTGGACCTCCAAACCTTCTTTTGGCGGTTCACACACGCCAGCGCAGAACATCGTGGAGTAGACATTACTTTTGAGCCGGTCCCTTCTATCGACATCTCGTCCGATGTTCAAGATGCACGTTTAGCCTTGGGCACCACTTCTTCTAAACCACTATTCAAGGTCTTGGTACCAGAGATTCCTGAGCAAGCATCATCTACCCTATCAGAAACATCTTCCACTCCACCACCGAATAAATTGTTCTATGTCTCGGAACCCTTCACCACCAACCACCTTTTCCCAGTCGGAAGAGGGCCACGATGTTTCTATGCTTACGATCCAATCTCACGCGCTGTTCGACTGTTCAAGGACCTCTGGAGGATTGAAAGGCTACAGGCCTGAAGCTGATACTTATCAGCAACTACACAAAAAAGAAACGCCCAATATTCTCCGCGTTGTTGCTGCTGGTGACGTTGACGGTCTACTTCATCGATGCGGTGGAAAGACAGTTTTCGCTATCTAAGACACTATCGAATTGTTTTGGACAAGCTCGGAAAGCCCTTGAACCAGTTCCGTTCAACGCACGAATTGGTAACTGCTGTCTATGATGCGTTCCTTGGTTAATCATTTTCTGTTCGATTCCGATTTTTTGCTGACATATTCTTCAGCTCATCGACATGCTTGTACCAAGGCTGGCATTCTTCATCAAGATATATCGTTTGGGAACATCATCATTGTTGGAGATCGTGGATACTTGATTGATTGGGAGTTCGGACGGTGGGATGGAGAAGGGGATAGTAGTGCTGACGAACGTAGAGTAAGTCACATCCTTTTACTCTAGTCCTTGGTTCGCAAACATTAACTGTCTCCAGGGTACATGGCAGTTTTTATCTATCCGATTGCTCAAGAATCCAACCATCTACCACGAAATCCGGGACGATATTGAGTCATTTTTCTATGTCCTCCTCTGGGTCGCTGCTCGCTACGCCCCCAATAATCAGACCCCTTCCCAACGCGCAGAGTTCCTCAGCATGTTTGGACTATAAACCACTAGAACCAGCTACAACCAAGCATCGTTTCGTACTCGCTGGCGAAGCCTCAGTCACTGAGGAGGGAGTCGGTCCTATGTTACAAAATTTGTATTTTGAAGACCTTCTGGTTTCTATAATAGAGAGCCTGGTGCCTCTTTACCGGAAGAGAGCAGGCAAAGCTTCTGCAGAGCAAGTTGAAAGAATTCTTACTCACGATTGGATGGCAGACACAATGAAGAACGCTTTGGAAAACGTGGAGTGGAAAAGGATGATAGATGCAGCGGTGGATCACGAAGTAGTGCACGCTGTGCGAAACCTGAGAAGGCGGCGAAGGTCAAGTGCGCTATATATGCAGCAGGCAAAGAGGCAGAAGCGTTTGTCTGGTGATGAAGGGGATAAGGATGATGAAGATGAAGCAGACGATAGCGATTTCATAGAGTACTGATGTAGCTACTCATGATGGCTCTAACCAAAGGCTTTGAACGTTACAATACTACGAAATACAGAACCGACCAACCTGGTCCCTCAACTTGACTTGAGAATTCTGGGTGGAAGAAAAATCGGTACCACCGATTTTTCAGAATTTCGTCGACGTGCATCTGCATCGTCTTCGTGACGTTCACCTCCACCGGGGCTGCGTTATCATCGGAGGAGGCGTGCATTTGATCCCTCATACAATAGTTGAGCCTGCCCCCGCGCTGGCAAGATATTATGGCGTTTCAACCTGCGAACATCCGAGTCGACGCATCGTCTTCGATCACAATCGAACGAGGCCGGTCCGAGCTAAGCCGGCTGGTTCAAGTCTAGAACAGAGTAAATGTTCATCATGACGACCGTAGGTCAAAGCATCCACCAAAAAACTCAGCCCGAGATAGTGACACCAAAGACCCAGCCCTAGTACTCTGTTCTCACAAAACCAGGCCACTGCACAGAGAGGGACTTGCTATGGATCACCCAGTTTGCTGATGCAGAATATTAGTAGACTCACAGATACTGTGGCGGAATGCTTCGAAGTTTTTCAATCGGAGACAAAGAGGAAGCTGGAGCTGGTAAGTGAATGTCAGAGTGCACAGCACGAACAATCGAAGCTACCTAGGACTAAATACCCAGAAAGGTAAATATCACGGAGGAGATCCGGAGACTAGAGCACCCGAACATACTGAATCAAAGAATGGCAAGCACTATCTGCCATTGAAACTCTGTACTAAAATAGTCGGGGGAGCAAAGGACAAACTTCGATCGGCACAGTCAGCTATACATTTGCTTGCTTTGTGCTGATTGTAGTCTCCCGCAGACTCGTATACACTGACGATCATCGATGTGTGTATAGAATGATTATGTTCAAGTCGAGCGCCGGGTATTGCCGAACTAAGCGCTATACTGTATATGGCAGGTGGGCGCCTTGTTCTGATTCACACTGGCAGATCTTATTGTTCCCAAAAAATAAGCAGATTGCAACGCATGATGTTGTTGTGGCGAGACAAGGTAGGAAAAGGTCCAAGCTTGTTTAGCTTTATTATTTCCTGTTTCTTCCTCCGAGCCTTCATCACTACTTCCTTTTCACGAACACTTCCCCCAAAGTTCCACAGCTGAATCATATAAGTAATGAGCTCTGTAGCTGAAGACATTATCTATTACCGTGGTCGAATCGACGCACGGGATTTATCCATGCAGCATCCCAAGTTTATCAACGACTACGCAGCTGTATGTCTCCCTTCTTCTCCAACTCATTTCCGAAATAAGCTAACAGATACTCATCAGCGCTACGATATCCCTAGCAGCTTGCCTGTAAATGAGATCGTCGATAGGATATTCGAAGGAAAACCGGAATTCATCCCCATTCTGCCCTATCATACCTGGGCTTTGGAAGGCGACCATGTTGTTCTAACGGAACGAAAGGATCCGCCTACTCATCCCCATTACCTTGCTCTTCCTTCCGATAACCAACTCAACCCATTGGGTCACGCGTTCCCCGATCCCCCTGAAGACACATACTCTCGTTCGCCCAGTCCAGCTCCAAACCATGGCGCGAACGCTCTCCCTAGCCCTCCACCACGCTTGCCGCTAGTTTTTCCCCCTGTCGGACTTCCTTTTCCGGTAGATGCTTCTGGAAATCGCCCAGAGGGTACGCAGCCAGTTCCGGACGACTGGCTGGCCCAAATGCTGGCGAACTACGAGAAGGATCACGAGGGTCTCGCCGTAGAGTTGAAAGATCTGACAGAAGAGACTAAGGATGTCTCTGCCGATGTTGTCCGAGTCTTAGGGATAATCAACCAAGAGCGAGCAGATACTCGACGCCTCATGGATGCCGTGCGGGCAGTTTGCGGACAAGATTTGCTCAATGAAGTTATGAAAGATGTTTATTCGACTACGAATTTCGAAATGAATAAGAAACTTGGAGCCTCGGGGCTCACGTTTCGGTCGGTACTGTACCCTGAGGGAGCAGGAGCTGAGGGAAAGATGTCAGTAACCATTCCTCTCGCTCAACATTTTTTTTTCTGACTCTCGTACCTAGTCGAAGCAAAAGAATTACGAACGACAAGCAAATTTTTACCGCTGAAGGGGGCTCAAATATTCTTCTAGATCACTCTCAACCATCCAGGTCCGCAGTAGCAGCAGCTTCTGCGTCACCTGAATCGATTGGGAAAGCCGCTCCTTCGGGACAGAGCAAGGGCAAAAAACGCTCTTCAGATGATACCTCCGACCCGGTATCTGGACCAATGTCGCGTTCGAAGCGACGAAAGCCTTCTCAGTAAGAAGCTATTGCACCACAGGCGGGTCCCTCGACTGTAATGCCATTGGCAGGTCCTCCGACTGCTGTACTACCGGCGCCGGCTGCTGCTGCTTCCTCCACGTCGACTCAGCCGGCCCGCGACACCCAACCTTCATCGGGTAACGCTTCAGTAGCAGCACCGGTAGCAGCACCACCACCTTTCAATCTATGGGGCCCGAATCCTTTCAGGCGACCCAGAGCACCATCACCTCCTCGACCCCATCGACCCGAGCGTGTCTTCGTCCCTTATCCTCTCCCCAACGCCGATTCATCGATACCATCCACTAGGTGGTCCTCCCACATTGTTATACCCCCTGCCACCGATCCCAGCTCCAGCTCCAGCTCCGGTCAAGCCACTGCAGGGCCCAGTCAGCAGCAGCCAGAGCGCCGACGGCCTACTCCCCTAGCTCGCAACTATGAACGTATAATCCAACATTCCGACGGCACTTTTGAAGCGCAGGACTATCGTACGCCTGAATACTTGGAAGCAATGGCGAGAACGGAGCGTGAAATCGCGGAGGGGCAGGAAGCTCATGCTCATCTTGTTTATGAGTCGATAATGGAGCGCTGTGAGCCGAGGTATTGTGTTTTAATCGAAGAGACGGATGGAGAATTGTATCAGACCTATCCTCCACAGTGATTCCATCGTGTTCGTTGTAATGCTCCAATATTGTTGCACTAATGGATTGTACCTCAGAATGCTCGAAAAAGATTTCAGAAAGCTTTATTTCAAGAACATGTGTACTACTACTAGAATCGATTGTCTACACCACTGCTATTCGTATTATACGCCGCCTGAGTCGGTGTATTCGCCCTCGATCCAAATGAATTGTTACCAGCGGAAAACGCATAAGACGTACTGAGGCCTGCGGAACCTAGACCGTACGGATGGATAGGCGACGTGGAAACTTCGATGGGTGGAATCACATGAGGACTGTTTGGTTGACTTGCACTTCCATCCCTCGGCGCCAACCTCAACGGTCTCATGCCGGTGTGGTAATCCGGATGAGAGGGAACCATTGGCGTGGTCGGAGGACTATTACTGTGAGGCTTGGATAAAGGAACCTGATCCCAGGTATGTTGTTCGACACCTCCGGGACCCTGCGCCTCGGGCATCATCCCCCCGAATCCATCGATGATGGAAATAGGGTAGCCTCCCGGGCCCATACTCATCGTTGCCGGTTTAAAATTGGGGACGGGCGTCGGTTGACTAATGATGTCTGGAGTGATTGTGCGGGATCTGTTTTCCAGGTCTTTATTCCCAGCGCGTTCCTTCAGATCTTCAAGGAAAGAGTAGATTATGAAGCAGGCATCTAGAGAACGAACGAACGAATGAGTGAGGCCGGCCTTTGAGATGATATGATTTCAAATCCCTTACACAGTTCCAATACCCAAGAAACAACGTAAATGGACACTGCGACATTGCGTGAGACTGTAATGGGGGTGAAACACAGTTGCGCCGAGGTTTCGTTGTATGCCGCCTGAAGGCATTGAATAATTTGAGCGTCTGTTCGGGCATGGAAGAGCATCCCCAGGAAATAGCCACCACCGGCGATGTTCAAAAGTAGATGTAGCCCAAGCATAATCAGGTAGCCCAGAACAAGGTTAGGTCGTTTCAAAAACGCTGCTATCACTCTGTGGGAATGTTAGATGAGAACGTTTTGAGAGTTTCGAAACACATACCCATAAATTCCAACCAAAGTCATGGAGCTGAAGATAAGGGCTTGGAAATAGAGGGCCGCCTCATAGGACTTGGGTATAGGATAGATTTGGAGTTGATGAACTTGCGACCAGCCAGTGATCGCATTAATCATTCCACTCAAGATCCATATATACGAGAAGGCCTGGAAGATGTTAGGATTCCAATTCGAGTGGTTAGAAAGGCCAAATACGCACGAGAACTCCATAGAACGCGGGTAAAAAGCAGCAGCACTGTCGAGGACGAGATGTAACAGCCATGACTTGAAGAAGAGATTTACTGAAAATGCGAACGATCTCCCAGAGATTCGTTGCGAGCGCAAGAGAAATTCAGCCCAGACCAGGGGCAAGAATATTAATACGACGATTTCGGGGCGCAGCCTCGAGTTTGCAAGTTCATTGGGGCTGCTTTATATACGTAGATCAAAAAAAATAAAAAGCTGTGTTTTGATGCGAACGGACCAAGGTTGAAACAGATGGGATTTGACGCGACCTCCTTGGCGACACCCCCCCAAAACCCTTGCAGGATGGGCGGAGGCTGCGAAAGGCTGCGTCAAACTACTCAGATTGCAATGATTTAATTAGCGTACTCCCGGGAGGAGTTTAATTTCAAACAATGTTCTCTGTGAGGCAGTATGGTCATTATTAGGCATAGGTCATAATTTTTGAAGCCTAGCATATAGTATACACATGTATATGCCCGAATCGACCTGAATTCGACCTCCAAGTTTTCGTCTACGCGTCAAAAAATCGTAGCAACAGCAGCTCGGCCCAGTGATCCACGAACTAACGAGTCTACTTCTTGGTGGTGGCGGTGACCTCGATAACGTTGAGGCCTGAGCATCAATTAAGCACAAAGCAATGTCTGAGAAAATCAAAAGACGTACCAGGAGGAAGACTCTGTCTTAGCTTCTCCGCCTTTTCGGGATCATCCAGGGAGAGAGTGTAGAGGTATCGTGAGCATCTTAGCTTGAATTTTGTCTGAACCTTTCCACCCTGGATCTTGGCAGCAGTTCGTTTTATGCGTGCCTCTAAAGAAGACTTCAGAGAAATGCGATTGAACCTCCTACAGAAAAAGGACGTACGGGAGGCATCCTTGCGTTTTGAGATCTCGAGGAACTGCTTGATGTCGCTGATTTCTTTCGGCTGCACGAAAATGTAAGCCTTAGAACGCGCGATAGACCTAGTGCTCGACTCACCATGGCTTTCGAAAATGTGGAGAAGAACTTGAGATAAAACTGTTCAGTAGTGGCTTGACTGCACGGGATGCTGACGTCAGCAGACCGTGAGTAGATTATTGCCGTAGGCAGATTGCCGAGTCCGGAATTCCGTCCTTTCCGTTCCAGACTCTAAGCATTACAAGTTACGCGTGCGCGTTTCTATCCTGCGACAATGTGAGTAACCTGTTTTCCTTACCTCGCCTTGGTCTCTAATGCTAGCTCAGGGTTTCTGTAACTGTGGACTCGCCTGAAATTTCTCGGGCAAGTCTACATAATTCTATACCATGGTACACGTATCTCTATACGGTACCATTTCTATCCCTCTATCCTCTGCTAGCATATGCCTACTACGTCAAGTACGATGAATGGCTTGTCAGCGAGGAATGGACCTTTCTTGCATGCGTCACATTAGGTTCAGGCCATGCCCTCAGCTTTCTGGTCACCCGATGGAGTGCAGGCGCCAGAGCTTGGGTTGAGACACGCAAGGTGCGAGGTCTTTCTTGCATGAAGGATAAGATGTTAATCCCTTTCCAGGCTCATTCTATCACAGAGGCCGATTCTATTCGTATTGTTCCGGAAGTCCACAAAGGCAAAGGCGAAATTGTACCGTTAATCAAGAAGGACGTCAGCGATATATCCTCATACACTTTCAACTACCAAAGAGACACAGTATAGTGTTGCGAGGTATACGACAGACTCCCTCACATTCACCAAGCTTCCGTATCCGTCCTCTGGCAATCCTCCATTAAAGTCTTTCCTCGCACCCCGAGGTCCCGCTTTCGGTCTCTCATCTAAAACAGTTGACCAACTAAAGGAGCTCTACGGACTAAACGAATTCAACATCCCTATACCGTCCTTCACCGAGCTCTTTTCCGAGCATGCTACCGCACCCTTCTTCGTATTCCAGGTCAGTAACAAAAAGCTTGGCAGGGAACAACTCTGACCTGATTTCAGATATTTTGTGTCGCCTTGTGGTGTCTCGATGAGTACTGGTACTACAGTCTCTTCACTCTCTTCATGTTGGTGGTGTTCGAGTGTACTGTCGTTTGGCAGGTGAGTTATTCGTTACAGAACTCATGTACCGTTTCTGATCAGGTAACAGCGAGTAAAAACTCTGACCGAGTTCCGCACCATGTCGGTCAAGCCTTATCCCATCTTTACATACCGCGACGCCAAGTGGCAGCTGCTATCAAGCGAAGGCCTTCTTCCCGGTGACATTGTCAGCGTTAACCGTCAGCAGTCCGCCCATCTCAAAGTTGCCGACACCAAATCGAAAGAGAAAAAGGACAACAAAGAAGCCAAGGACGTTAAAGAAGTTCACTCCATGGAAGAAACTACCGTGCCTGCGGATATCCTGCTGCTTCATGGCCAAGTGATTGTCAACGAGGCGATGTTATCGGGAGAAAGTACTCCTCTCGTCAAGGAAGGAATCGATCTGCTCGTAGATGAACAAGAACTCGGAGTAGATGTTGACGGTGCTCACAAGGGTCGCGTGGTGTTTAGTGGAACCAAGATTTTACAAGCGAACGGTTCTTCAGCTGGTAATGTGGAACGTGTGTGTGGCTTTACTACGTTGCTTACTATTGTTACACAGTAACCGATGGTGTACCAGAACCTTCGCTGAAGACCCCAGACGACGGCTGTTTAGGTGTTGTCCTTAGAACAGGATTTGGAACTGCTCAAGGACAACTGGTGCGTGAATACCTAGATTGGATTAGCTGTTTAATGACGGTTTCCAGGTCCGCACGATGATCTTTTCTACGGAACGAGTATCGGCGAACAACTTGGAGTCCTTCCTCTTCATTGGATTCCTCTTAATCTTTGCCATCGCCGCTAGTGCCTATGTTTGGACCAAAGGTGATTTTACTTTATGTCCGCACAAATGACGTTGTTAATATTCTCTTAGGAATCGAACGCGACTTGAAAAAGAGCAAACTCTTACTCGACTGTGTTTTGATTATTACTAGTGTTGTTCCTCCGGAACTTCCTATGGAGCTCTCTCTCGCTGTCAACGCAAGTTTAGTGGCTTTGAGTAAATACGGTACGTGTGTGGTACAACAGGATACGTACACAAACTAACATTTGAGCTTTACAGCCATCTTCTGTACCGAACCCTTCCGCATTCCTTTCGCTGGTCGCGTTGACGTTTGCTGTTTCGACAAGACAGGAACTATCACTGCCGAAAACTTGGTGCTCGAGGGTGTTACAGGTGTAAGGTGAATCAAGGATCCTTCTTGACTTGATTCAATTTTCTGACCCCAAAGTAGTGAGAAGAACCCTATCGCCCTCGTTAATGTACGAGAAGTTTCCCGGGAGACTACACTCTGTCTTGCCGGCGCGCATGCGCTAGTACGGCTCGATGACGGGACTGTCGTCGGTGATCCTATGGAGAAAACAACGTTGGAAAATATGGACTGGGGTGTTGGCAAAAGTGTGTTTGAATTCCAATTTGTCGTCCTTTCTCGTCTGACTTTTTTATGTTCCTCCATCCAGACGACGTAGTTTCATCTTTGCAAGCCCACAACAAAATGTCTTTGACGATTAGACGTCGGTTCCAGTTCAGTTCCGCTCTCAAGAGGATGTGTACTGTTTCGACTTTCCAAGGTCCTTCGGTTATAGGTGGAACCGGCGGAAATGCAAATCGGACTTTGGTTGCTGTCAAGGGCGCGCCGGAGACTATTAAAGGGATGCTTGGTACTGTTCCTTCTCGATATGATGAGATATACAAGGGTTATACTAGAGAGGGAAGCCGTGTCCTTGCGCTGGCTTGTAAGGAAATGGAGTTTATGAATGGTGAAAAAGTTAGCGTTCTTGTTCTACTGCTTTTTTTTGATGACATTCTAATGTTCTCTTAGATCAACAAGCTTGCTAGAGATGCTATTGAAAGCAATCTGACATTCGCTGGTTTCCTTGTTTTCCATTGTCCGTTGAAGGCTGATGCTGTCGACACGCTTAAAATGTTGGCGGACTCTTCGCATCGTGTAAGCCTATATTGGTTTTCAGAATATGATCATTCATGCTCACCTTTTCGTTCCAGTGCATCATGATTACTGGGGATAACCCATTGACCGCCGTCCACGTCGCGAAGACGGTCGAGATTGTAGACCGGGAAGTGCTCATCTT
This sequence comes from Gymnopus androsaceus JB14, assembly GCA_009733575.1. Classification (NCBI taxonomy): domain Eukaryota; kingdom Fungi; phylum Basidiomycota; class Agaricomycetes; order Agaricales; family Omphalotaceae; genus Gymnopus; species Gymnopus androsaceus. Next base: position 31,318 of record ML769698.1, on the reverse strand, counting down.
GGATCTCAAGGAGAATCCTCGTAATGAAAGAGGTTTGTGTTCGTTTATTGGGTTTTTCTGTATCGACTGGGCTGATAACCCTACTTGATAGACCTCACCTGGCGAACCGTAGACGAACGCAAAGTCATCCCCGTGGACCCCTCCGCCCCACTCGATTTGACGTTATTCGACGAGTACGACATCTGTGTCACCGGTGCTGCCATGAAGCAATACGAAAACACGCCAGGATGGAAAGACCTCGTCCAAAACACCTGGGTCTACGCTCGTGTATCACCTGCCCAAAAAGAGTACATCCTCACGACACTGAAAAGTGCTGGTTACGTTACTCTTATGGCGGGCGATGGCACCAATGATGTCGGTGCGCTCAAGCAGGCTCATATCGGTGTTGCGTTGCTCGATGGGACGCCTGAGGATTTGCAGAAGATTGCGGAGAGGGCCAAGGTCGAGAGGGTCAAGACGGTGTATGAGAGTCAGTTGAAGATTTCGTCGAGGTTCAACCAGCCACCACCGCCTGTGCCTCCGGCTATTGCGCATTTGTTCCCTGATGCGGTGCAGGCGCAACAGGCTGCTGCGGCGAACCAGTTGGAAGCTAGGAAGAGGAATCCTTTGGAGAAGGTATGTATGATTTTTAGGCATTGTTAGGCGGAGGTTGTCTAACCTAATTCGATCTCTAGTTTGATCTTGCCAATATCACAGACAAACTGGCTGAAATGGAAGGCGAGGATGAAGTTCCTCAGATCAAACTCGGAGACGCGTCGTGCGCTGCACCGTTTACTTCCAAGCTGTCTCATGTTTCTGCAGGTGATGCTTGATTGTCTCTACTATATTACTGAACCAACTAACGCCTTTCAGTCACGCATATTATCCGTCAAGGACGATGCACTCTTGTTGCCACTATTCAGATGTACAAAATTCTCGCTCTCAACTGTCTGATTACTGCGTACAGTCTGAGTGTGCAGTACCTCGACGGTATCAAATTTGGCGACTATCAGGTGACTGTTACGGGAATGTTGATGTCGGTTTGTTTCTCTGTATCTCTCGAGCAAAGGTTAGTTCTTGTCTGCTCTCTCTGAATTGCTTAAACTGACAAACTTCTGTTGCTGTAGCCCGTAGAGAAACTTTCGCGGAGAACGTCCTTTAGGGAATATCTTCAACCTCTACGTCCTTCTCTCTGTTCTCCTGCAATTTGCGCTGCATATCGTCACGTTGGTGTACATAACTGCCCTGGCTCATCGTTATGAACCGTGCGTAGTAGACTCCCCATCGAATTCTTTTCCACTTGACTGATTTTTGAACATCTAGTCCCGGCATCATCGACCTCGAAGCCAAGTTCGAACCATCGCTACTGAATACAGCCATCTACCTCCTAGGTCTTTCTCAACAAGTATCGACTTTTGCGATTAATTTCCAGGGACGGCCGTTCCGCGAGGGAATTCGTGAAAATTCTGCATTGTTCTATGGGTTGGTGGGAGCTAGTGCTGTAGCGTTTTCGGGTGCCACCGATTTCATGCCCGAGATGAATCGTTGGTTACAGATTGTTGTGATGGATAGCGAGGTTCGTTGTATTTTTTGTTAACCGTTGTGCTATACTTGAACTGATGACTCCCACCTTCCTGTCCACCTTCACTTCAATCCACAGTTCAAATTCAAGCTTACTTCGAGTATGATCATTGATCTGGGTGGATGCTGGGTTATCGAGGTTGTCTGCAAATACTTGTTTGCCGATTTAGAGCCGAAAGCCTATGGTTACGAGGGGGAGGGAGCGCAGAGGAGAAACGGAAGGGCAGAGGAGGCTAGGCTGTTGGCAGTGAGTGAGGCTGAGAAGAAGGGTGTTTAAACATAGAAAGAGACTAATAACTTGGGGTTGAGTTTGTGAGGCTACACGTAGTATACGTACTTGTAAGTTGTTATATTATTCTGAAAATCCTATCACATCTCTGTAAAAGCCGTTTGGATGGCTCGTTGCCGAGAAGTTGGCGTTGATATGCGTATTCGGGACTGGACATTCGCTTATCATGTCGTTGGACTCTGTATTGGATTATAACTGGAATATTTTGGTATGTTTCTATCCTTCCCTCCTCTCCTCATTCCTCTGGTGTATCTTTGCATTTGTCACTCCTACCCTACAGAGACTTCTCTTCATCGTCAACCTGGATTTTCCTGATGATCATAGTAATCAGTGCGCGTTACCGGATCGTGGGTTGCGTCGGCGGCGTCGAATAAGTGCGGGACTCGGGTTTAGACACTGTGGCCCTCCGAAGTAAGACTAGCGGCGAATAATTGAGTAGACGTGTAGTAATGTGCTCCGTATTTTTCTTAATCATTCATTCTACCATGGCACGAAAACTGATTTTTTAAAGAAATGGATAACATGAACCGTCTTGATATCCGAGAGAGTAGTTCTTGAGACTAAGTTGTTCACGATTTCTTTCGTCGCTTTGAAATCAGTTCTAAATCTTTCGCATAGTATGCACTTTACTTGAAACAGCCGATACGGGTACTTTTATTTCACTGGAGGATGGTATGAAAAGTCATTCTTGTACTAGACTATATAGTATCAAATACATAATGCGGAACTTCGGAGGAAGGAACAGTAAAATCTACAGTCTCCGTACTCCCATTCTCATATGAAAACAACATCATATCCATATCCAACAACGGAACTCCCTTCGACCTTCTCAAAAACCTACTAATTCTCCTATTTGCACGCTCCGGTAGGAACGCCGCACCAAGGCGAAAAATGATTGATTTTGATATAGTAGGTGTTTGTGTGGTATTATCGCACCAATCTGAGGCAGTTAGTTTGAGAGAGCGAACTTGACGTCTTGGGCGATCTGGAGAACTTCCGTGATCATCCAATATAGCATCACAAGTCCGGGTTCGTGAACGAAACGTGTATATGTCGTCTATGAGTATCTGTAAGTAGTACAAGTGATGAATGAGAAGACCAAGGAATTTAAAAGAGCCCTACTCACTTGGTGACAGAAGAGAAATCGCTGTGCGATAGTTTTACTTCCTGCGGGAGCATGGACAGGTGGACCTCCGTGAAAGTAATATTCAAATTTCAAATCGGTAGGTCGCGCATAGCCCTTCACTGCTGGTACGTTGTTCACTTATTTATACTTCCGAGTCGCTTTCATGATTTCGATGTTAGCTTTATCCCGCCGCTATTACAACCAAACTTAACGTTAAGAGAGTGAGTCTTCGTTTGCTATTATATGGAAGGAATGGAAGGAATTTGCTGGATTCAAGGCTTCGAGGGATTCTGTATTTCTTGGTATGTTGCTGTTGGTAGGTTACATGAATAGAATTCCCTTTATTCACTTTCGGTTTATTGTGAATCACTTGTTTTGACGGTTGGTCAATATCTGGAAGGTATGGAATGTGGAATAGCGTATGGTACCAAGAATCATGAATGTATGGAATGCATGGCTCCCATGCGAAGTATGGGTTTTATGCGCCCTCCCTTCTCCCATACATGCATGGAAGATGTATGGAGAGTATGGTACCATGCACCCATACTTTGGCCAACTTGCCGATGCTCCGATGGGGAATGGTTTGCCAGCTGTGAGACTGAATGAGCAAATTTGGATTCAGGACATCAAGATGAAAAGATACTCCCAATTATCTTGTTTATAGATGTGAAAATAAAGAGCAACACGGTCCAGTCATGTGGGAAGAGGTTATCCAGTCTTAGAATGATTTTGGACTGCGTCAGTGTCGGGTGAGCTCGAGTGAATATGGATGTTGAATGAAACCAAGAATATCCTCACTTGTATGCTTGGAGGAGGGCAGTCCTTTTTCATAAGATGGTAAAGTTAGCGCCACAGATGTATATAATGCTTTTATAGGATGCTGGAGACCATCATCCACAAGCAAAAGCAAGGGAAGAAAGATTGAAGAATTGTTATGTCAAAAATCTTCAATTACGAGTGCGAGCGATGAGAGCATACCTGCGCGGTAAACTACAGTGACAGAGGATGTGAATGATACAGTAGACCACGGTAAAAAGCAGTCAAAACTAATCGGGCTCTTGTGTATTATACCCAGGGCTTGGAGCTGGGAGGCTTGTTACCCGCATTTATCGAGATGTCAAGTTGGTCAATCAACAACAGTGGCCAGAAAATCAGCCAATGATCATTGCTTAAAAGTTGCTCCATACAAGTTGGTAGGCTAGTAAATATTACCAGGTGAATACCCTTCAGAGTCAAGGCACAGTGAGTCCATCAAAAAGAGACAGATCCTTCAAGTTCAGTAGTATAATATATGCCTGTAACATCAGCAAAACCTGTATTTTCACTGGAGAAAACCCATTCATTTGGGACATCTCTGGAGCAAGGTACCCTATTCCAGAGACCTCTGGAGATCTCTGGAGAAAATTGACGGTTTTTTTGACAGCTGTCAAGCTCCAGAGATCTCTGGAGACCTCCAGCAAAAATACAGGTTTTGCTGATGAATACCTTGAGTTCAACAAGATCCATTTGTAACCTCTCAATTAAAATATAAGGGATGTCATATCATGGACAGATAAATCATTTTTCGTAGCTTTAAACATAGAACGGTCAAAAAGCGGGCACGTCAAACGTGAGAGGATGTCAAGAGGATGTACATTTATGACAATTTCGATCACGTTGATCAATTATACCGCTCTAGTTGCAACCAACGACTCTGTGTCTCTTCCGCATGACGTGTAGAAACGCGTTTGTCAGGTAGGTCTGATTCGTTCACAGTGTAAGTCGATAAGATCCAGACCCAGTAGTCGAGCTACTAAATTCCTGTCTTCAAGACTCCAACGGCTCCCAAAAAAGAAGATTGCCAGAACCGAGCCATTAAAAGTATAGGGCGCTTGGAAGAGATGGGACCCAAGACTATGGATGACTTGTTGAACTTGGAGAACTGTCCTATGATCTCTGCGGTTAAAAAAAACTAACAGCCATTTGACGCGACTCCTTCACTTTTTATTTGTTTCTCAATAATGAAGGCTGTCAGTGTATCATCGAGTAGGCTGCATTATCTCAACTACGACCACCATACAAATCACCTTTACGATTTCTGGAGGCACAAATTTATCTCAGAAGGCCACATTCGATGCTGAAATGATACATTTTGCATTTTGACTTCATCAGCTCCCGACCGATGCTGGGATTCGAAGTTCATAGGAGGCAAAAATCAATTCTCTTACAGACTTCATCAGCTCCCGACCGATGCTGGGACTTGAAGTTCATAGGAGGCAAACAATTCTCTTCATACATTACACCTATTATACAGCATCATGATACCCCGCGCATTTCCGATATCAGTTTTCCACTCCAGGACTAAGACGGATTGCATTTGGAGCACTGTTATATGTCACACGACACCGTGATGGTGAAAACATAGGTGTGGTTTAAAGGGCGAGGCAAGGTTGATAGGGCAACAACTTAGAAGAGCTTCAATATGGCTACTACCACTGGGACTCTTGAAACCACCCTTGGTGCTATTATCCTTGGCGTCCCTCTTGCTACAATGTATGTACTACAACCAGACATATTTCAAGCTCTCTAACTGACTCGACATTTCTTGCAGGTTTTCTGGTATTCTGATTGTAGAATGCATCATGTACTGGAGGTCCGTCAAACCAACAGATACCTGGCGGATGTCGTGTATTGTAACTATCCATCATATCTATGAAACTGCTTTTTGACTGCCTTGCCATTCAGGTTTTGTCTTTGCTGTGAGCCTTATCATAATCTAGTGCTCAAATTCATAAACCTGATTATGGAACAGCATCCTGGACATGGTTCACTCGAGTGTCCTGATGGTCTCCTCCTGGAAGTGGTTTATTACTGATCATGGCACAAATGTCAACTTCATTCCAATGTCCGTTTGTCTGCCTTCTTTTGTTGATGTATACTAAATCTTTTTTTTCACATTAGCACGATAGCGGTAAGTCTCTGCATTTCTGACGATTCAGATTGTTTACACCCCATATTCATATAGATCTCAGTCCTAACTGCGGTGAGATTGAAATAATTTGGAATTAGTCGTTACACAATCCTTACCACCGCATACGAGCAGGGAATATCAATATTGATTGTGCAAAGGTCCGTTCATCCATTCCTTTGTAAACAGCTCATCCATTGAATGCATCACAGCATGTATTCATGGAGAATTTTTCAGTGTAAGTGATGTAGTCGTCTCGTGCTAGATATTCCTTCTCCAACCTAAAGATACATTCCAGTCAGCAAGCAAAAGTACTGGTTGACTGTGCCTATTGTTTGTCCTTTGCTCTCCCGACTGCTTATTCTATCCTTTCCTGATATCAAAATCAGATAGTGCTTGCCGGTCTTCGATTCGGTATGTTCGGGTGCTCTAGTCTCCCTTCCTCCATGATATTTACCTTTCTGGATATCTAGTCCTAGGTTGCCGTGAGTAAATTCTATGGTTCGTGCTGTGCACTCTGATAATCACTTACAAACTCCAGTTTCCTCTTCGTACATGCTCCAATTGAAAAACTTCGAAGCATTCCGCCACAGTAATGGATCAGTGAGTCTAGTTTTCCTCAGTGCTCTGGTTTTGTAAGAACCAAATACTAGTGGGTCTTTGGTGTTACTCTCCGGGCTTAATTGTTTGGTGGATACTTTGATCACGGTCGTCATGATGGTATGAACATTTAACTTCATTCAGATTTTTTTTTTTTTTTTTTGACTCGCACCTATCACTGCGTTCTCGGTCTGCAAGATTATTTTGAGACGAAGTCGGGCACAGTCTGTCAGGTGAGCTCCAATAACTGAGACCCGAGCCCCGTGTCACTGATCCTTGTTTATTGTTCAGTCTAGACGGGGTAATCGATTCCTTGATCCTTTATAGCTTCGAAACTGGTCTGGCCACAGTGTAAGTCATATCTACTAATTGTATTGCTGAAATTGCGTATATACTACCACATAATACTTAGAATTTCGACGTTGGCAATGTTGATTACAGTGAGTTTTTCCAAGATTGCGACTCAGAAGTGTCAGAAAACTCACCATCCTTTCGTACAGTGGATAGTCATGCGAGAAAACCTGATCTTTCTAGCTCTCCACTTCATTGTCGCCAAATGTAAGCTCCCTCTGTATACTCCTTACTTGGCGGTTCTAAATTCTTCGGATAAATCCTTAGTGTACGCAAACTCCATCGTAGCCATGTATGTCTCTTTGTTCTTCGGCGTCTGAGAAGTTCACGCCGATGCTGCTGCATGTAATCAGGCTCAATTACCGCCCGTCCCTTCGTGAGCGAGCAGGAAACGTTACTTCTAGATCCATCGATGCAGTCGACTTGGATGTTCTCAGGCTGAAACGTCATACATCTGGCCAGCGTGGGGGCAGGTTTAACTATTTTGGAAGTACAAGGGATCAGCTGCACGCCTCCTCCGATGATAACGTAGCCCCGGTGGAGGTGAATGTCACGAAGACAATGCAGATGCACGTCGACGAAATTCTGACGGACGAGCCTGCATGCAATGGTAATTCGAAGGCAATGCCGATGGGGCTGATGGATACCGAGTCAGCTCACAGCCAATACTGAAAGATTCCAAAATCGAGATCAGAATATCATACTTACATATCTATGTCATTATAAATCCTTGCTAAATTGAGTCCTCACTTCCCAACGCTACTTGGCACTGATTTTGAGATCTAGACATCTAGATCGGACGCATGTGAGCGCAGCGCCTTCCAGTTTTGACGCGAAAAGACCTGCCTTGAAGACATATCACTACCGACTCTCTTTCGCTCTTACCATAGTATCCACATCTCTCAGTCAATGGGAGATGTTTCATTCTTTGAGAATCTAGGATTACTCTAGTACTGTATAATTATATCACACCAAAAAATGGCCAAATTTCTGCTGAGCAGAAACTTGACCAGACATCAGCAAAACCTGGGTGTTTGCCATAGCAAGGTCCCCCTCTGTGCAGCTCTGTACAGAACTGTGCAGAGCTGCACAGAGGGGGACCTTGCTATGGGATCACCCAGGTTTTGCTTAGGGCTTACCACCGTTCCGTTCACGGTCACGGCCGTTTTTGATGTTTATTTGCTTGGTACGGGACGGTACCGTAAAATGACCGTCCGTAACGGTCACTTGGGCGCTAACCCAGTGCTTATACTTGAACATAATAGATGTAAGTAAAAAGCATTTTTACAGGTCGTTTTGGACCTGTATATAAGTATATGCACTGATTCAACCTAGTTCAGCTCAAGGATAGCTCGAAAGTACACAAGATTCGACCTGGCCGTGGGATCAAATACCTCTCGGCAGCACTCGGAAAACATTGAAGCTCTTGTTTCTCCCTATAAATAAAAGCAGTGACTCGGAGTGCATATCATTTATTCTTCTGGCCGCTTTTCAGCTGGTTAAGGTTCAATTAAACTTAGGGAAAGTGATACTTGGCTACAACGTCTTGGGTACCATGTCACGACCGTGTCGACCGCTCACGGACGGTAAAAAACGGTACCCAAATGAGGTCTCACGGTGACCGTGAACCGTGGGTACACGGACACGGTGGTAAGCCCTAGTTTTGCTGATGGAGATTGAATATATCAATAAATATTTTGGCACTATAGAAACATATACTGAAATTTATGTATTCATTAGGATTAAAAGCATTGCTGAAATTTTCCCAATCAGTCCAATATTTGAGTCAAAAGAAAGGACAGCTGATTCATGCTGTATCAAATGACCCAAAAATTGAGCTGAATTTTGAAGATTCAGCACAACTTAAATACAGTGGCTGCCAAAATTGATGTCACCCCCCCCCCCCCCCCCTAATCTAGTTGCCTATTCAGTAGCCCATTGAATAGGTTGCATGGGGTGACATCAATTTTGGCAGCCACTGTATCAGTACATTATTTAGATAAACTGAAGAGGGCCTGAATTATAATATATCTGAGCTCCTGAAATGGTAAATGATTTGCTATATATTGCAAGTCAAATCATTCCAAGTGAAATATTTCCTTTCAGGTGTATTTTCAGTTATTCTGAAAGATGATTATTCACACAACTTTTTATATTGTCTGAAAATACACCTGAAAGGAAATATCTCACTTGGAATGATTTGACTTGCAATATATAACAAATCATTTACCATTTCAGGAGCTCAGATACACTATAATTCAGGCCCTTCTTCAGTTTATCTAAATAATGTACTGATATGTATATCTTCACACAACAAGACTGTTTGACTGAATAATTAATTTTCACTCAAATTTTCACTCATAAGTGATTTTTGACATGAAATTTCATAAATTAGTCAGTATTTCCTTTGAGTGCATTTTTTTTTTTTGCACTTTTGGTGTGAAGTCTTGGCATTGATTCTTATAGTGGCGGGAGAGATCTGAGAGAATGACAGCTGTCAAATGGTTGACAGCTGGCACAAATGCTTGGTGATCCCATAGCAGCTCATAGCAGGCCATTATCCAGGTTTTGCTGATGTATACCCTGATATATGACATCTCTACTGCTCAGCAATGAAAACACTCATGATATCTCATATATTGGGGTATATTTAAGTTGTGTTGAATATTCAAAATTCAGCTCAATTTCCAAATCATTTGGTACAGCATGAATCAGCTGTCCTTTCTTTTGACTCAAATATTGGACTGATTGGGAAAATTTCTGCAAAGCTTTTAATACTAATGAATACCTAAATTTCAGGATATATTTCTACAGTGCCAACATATTTCTCAAATATTTCTTGATATACTTACACTGGTGGCCAAAATTGATGCTCCCCCCAAATCGGGTACTGAATGGCAACTGAATAAGATCTGGCAATTCAGTACTGTACCTTTATGTAGGGGTGCAATGGTCACATGTATGTCACAGTCCAAATCTCAGCAACAAGGCCAATATTGACCGTGACATAGGCAATGGTGCTTGAGCTTGAGTACTAATTTTGATACCCTACATGACGCACATAAATCAGTAGTAAAGTTCAACTAATTAGACATTGTTCAAAATTTAAGGTACAACTAATTTTTCTGCTGCAATTTGCATTGCTTCTTCATTGCAGCCAATGAAACCATCTACAGGCCCATCCCAGAAGCTAATAGAGTGACTAGAATACCTGCGAACTCTTTCACAAAACCTTCCCAATTCCCTCCCATTAAATCCTAATGAATCCTCATATCACTTTGACCTATCATTGGAAGATATTGAAGATCGAGGAATATTTGGTGCCGTTTCATGGTCCCTTGAAATTGGTCTTGGACAACAAATGGCTGGGAAGATTGTGTTCTCTGAGAGAGGAGAGAAGTCAGAGCAGTTGGTGAAGATGTTGAAGGGTGCAGTGAAGAAGATGAGCAAGGTTGACAGACAAGCATTTTATGATGCTTGGCTGAGCCGGCTGATTCAGTCTGCAAAGGATAGCGGGGCCAGGGTACCAAAGCAAAAGCAACCTGAAACACCACTCGGCAACAATTCTGATATGCCCACACCAGAAAAGGTCAAACCATCAGCCACAAAGAGGGTGGAGGAAAAGCAGAGGAAGAAGGAGAACAAGGAGAAAAAGCATGAATCCACCAGCAATGCTGTTGCAGCAAGGCAAAAGCTGAGAAAGTGGGTTGCAATGATGAGGAAGAGGAGATGACTGAAAAAGTAGATGCCAGGCCATCTTTTGCACTTGATGTTGCTACAGTTTCAAGGGCTCAATATGAGAACTGGCGTGAGAGCAGAGATGGAACTTGAGGTGGTGCCAAGCAGGAATCGTCCAAGAATGTCAATTGGTACCATCCTTTCCTTTGGCTTAGCATCAATGCTGCAATTAGGAAGGCTTGTTGGAGCTGTGAAGGAGCTGTAAAGCTTCTCTATGACCATAATCCAATGTTGTACAGTCACCTTCATTGTGGTACCATCTTCAAGTGGAAGAAGAAGGGTGAACATGAGTGTACAGATGCCACAATCCGAAATGTCACAAATCATCACACACTGTCTGGTTCCAGAAGAGCCGGCACTCTGGCCAAATTTCCGGATTTGGTGAACAATATTAAGGAAGTGTTACAGGCTCTTTGTGCATTGAGACTGGTTGTTAATGTGATGATAGCTTGGTCCATGGCATTAGGCTTGATCCAAGAGTGTAAGGATTTCATCCTTACTCTTGCCTTTCCCGTTTGTTCCTGCCCACTCCGCACGCATATATGAGTCTCGGAGCCTTGCATCCAACCTTAGGAGCCCTTAGAATTATCTCAATTACGCATACACGCTAGGTTTCTATTCAGTTATTGGATTAACCTTTACTTCAGATTTACTTACTTATAACTACTCCTTTATTTAGACCCTTAACTACTTACTTAAATAGCCTTGTACTTTACCATAGAAACTCGTCGAATCAACTCTTGTTAACTCCCTTTGATTCCCGTGCAAGCCTTGTCCCAGTTCATAACAGTTGGATTTGACCAACATCAAACTTGGTTGAATTTTAAGTCTTAGTAAATTTCTCTACTCCTTGTCGCCCTCACCATTGCTGGCACTCCTTGTTGTACTTTCCAATTCCACTCACAACCATGTCCAACCCGGATACCAACCCTTACACGATCAACAACGACTTGTTGATCCCAACACAACAAACCCACCCCGAGCCAGATCCCAATGCAAATGTTAGCTTTGCAACAATGCAGAAGGGCTTCTTTGATCTCAAAGCTGTTTTCGATGGATCACTCAAGGATCTAGCGAACTCTCTAACAGAACAAATCGCTGGCCTCCAAAACCCCCATGCACTACCTCCTAGTGACCCCATACCTCCTACACAGACTGCACCTCCCGCTACATCTTCCAACCCCCAAGGAACTCCGAAGTTCAAGGAACCAACGGTGTTTACTGGAAAAGCAACACAGGTCGTTGGATTCCTTCAGGAGATCAAGGACACACTGTACTTACTCCGCAACACATACACAACCAACAAAGATAAGTGCATTTACTTAGCTACCTACCTTGGCAATGGTACTCCCAAAGAGTGGTACAAATCTGTACTCATTTCTGATGCGGACCAGCTCTATGAGGATGACGAACTAGTCCACAACTTTGCTAAGTTCACGGAAAACTTCAGGAAACACTTTGGCGACTCGGATCTCGTTGCCACAGCACACAACAAACTTGCTGATCTATACCAGACCAGATCTGTTTCAACCTACTCAGCTCGATTCATGGAGTGGATTGTCCATCTCGAACTCACCGAGGCTTCAAAAATCCATTACTTCTACAACCATCTCAAGTCTGAACTCAAGGACTCTCTTGCCCACCGCACTGATGCTCCCACTGATTTGCTAAAAGCCTATAGTGATTGGGTCATTGCGATTGATAACCAACACCACCAGTGCAACATTGAGAAAAAGAGGGAAGGAAAGCAGCAAGGGAAGAAGTCAAACAGTAACACTTACATTCCCGCTTATATCCCCACTCCTTTGGTTCCAAACTCGCTTCCCCCTGGAGAACCGATGCAAATTGATGCATTCAACACAACTTCGAAACCTACTTCGAAACCCATGGACCGCTCACTCAGGAAGAAAAGGACCAAAGACGTGCTGCTGGACTATGCCTCTATTGTGGCGGTAAAGGACACATCGCTAACAACTGTCCAAACAAGAAAAAACCTCGTACCACTATTCCTAAAGGCTCTTCTGCTTCAGGAAAAGCCTAACCGACTGCTCCCAGGTCCCAGAGCATTCAGTTAACGCAGGGACACGTTCAGAAACAGCGGATGCCAAGTACGTTCGTGACGCGAATGGACACTATTCTCTAGCCCCATTATCTTCTACTCCAGTTCTATCATTATCTCATAACAATAATAATCAATTCATTATTTCCATCCGTTTGCCCCTTTAAAAAAGTTTCATCTTGACTTATGCTCTAATCGACTCCGGAGCTTCTATTTCTTGCATTTCTGACAAGTTCGCAACACAATGACAACTACCTCGAAGAACTCGATCTGTGCCTACACCAGTCATTGGTGTAGATAGCCAACCACTTTCTTCTGGACTGATCACCCAGGAAGTTATTTCACCGTTAACTATTGGTCCTCACAGCAAATTCATTGCCCTTGCCATTGTCACTACCGAATACCCTGTCATTTTAGGTCTTGATTGGCTCAAACATCACAATCCAAGCATTGATTGGGCCGACTCAACGTTAGCATTCAATTGCTGTGACACCACTGAGTTTAAGATACATGCCAAGGGCCTTAGTCCTGAGGTTGTAGCTTCTGCCAGATTCAATGATGAAGGCCCCTGCCTCAATCAGCGATCCCATTCTCAGATCCCTTGCTCAATGTTTGGAGTTGGATTATCAGCATCAACTCCTTGGATTTCTTCTGCATTTCCCAGAACAAACCCGTTTCCTAAACAGGAAAAACAACAACCTCGAATCCCGACAACCTCATTCCTTGCCGCACTAACTCACTGGAACGGTTTTGGATGTTCCATCAAGACCCATTCCCTGTCCAATCACACCTCATGTCTAATCAACCAACAATGCCATACACAACTTACGAACCCATACCCGTTAAACCTAATGTCAAAGGAATTAAATCGGGGAAAGCAAACAAACTTTTAAAGCATAATTCATCTGCAGTTGAATCCATTTGTCTATTGCGATTCCACGACAACACATCCACTGTTTACCTGAACTCACTAAATTCAGAACCAACCACTAAACCCAATCCCAGTAATGTCCCTCCAGAACTGCCTCCTCCAGAACCCATTCCAGCAAATTTCCGGTCCTTTGTCCCAAAGAAGTATCTCGAATACGCCAAGACAGTCTTCAACCCCACTGAATTTGAGAAATTACCAGAACACTGACCTTTCGATGTAGATATCAAATTGGAGGAAGGTAAAACACCACCATTTCAATGAATGTACAAACTCTCAGAAGAGGAACATGAAGCAGTCACTGAATACGTTAACTCCAATCTTAAACGAGGCCACATCCAATGCTTGACTTCGTCCGCTGGTGCTCCTGTCCTATTCATTTGCAAAAAATCTGGGGTTATTCATCTCTGTGTAGACTTCCGAGGCCTAAATGCAATCACCAAGAAGAATCGATTCCCACTTCCCCTCGTCGACGACCTCATAGAACGCTGATGAGTTAGATTTGTGCTAGGTATGAAAACCAACCAAACAACAATCACCCCAATCAGATACAATCCAAAAGGTTTAATTTAATGTGAGGAAGGAGGTTGTCGAAGGTTCCCTCGACTACTAATTGATTCGAAGAGAAAAGCACTTGACAGTTGACACAGATAGTGCGCGATGAACAAGGTTTTATATTTGGAGGGAGGTTTTGAAAAGCCAACTAACGTACGACGACGCGCTGAACTAATCGAGGGGAAAGCAAACACCAAAGCATGGGTCAAGTATGCCGACTCAACAAACGACTTCGCGTATCCGCGGTGAAACACCAAAGCACGGGTCAAGTACGCCGACTCAACAAACGACTTTGCGTATCTCGGGAGCCTTTACGTCGCCACGCAATGATACTCCAACTCTCAGGGATTCCCGCGAGTTACCTAACAAGCTTATACAACCGCCGCGCAAGTCACTCAAGTAGGTGTTTTTAACACACTCAGCGAAGAGCGGGCAAGGGGTAGAATCTGTTGGTAAAGCTAGGTAACACTCCGAGAAGCTTCCTCCCTAAAACTAGACCAAGCCAACACTTGGGTCCAAGACCTTTCCTAATCAACAACAGGCTCGTCGAGGTGTGCACGTTAGGCTCCACCTGCAGTCCTAAGACTGATGTGACCTCTCTTCGAGATGAAAACCAGGAATGCTCGACTTAATAGCCGGGAAGTAGAATGAACAGCCTCAGTATTATCAAGGTTACAAGAAGGCCACCCGTTTCAAAGGTTGTAGAGGACGATGCAGACGCGTCTGAGCGTGTACAAATCACTACAGGTCCTAAGATAGAACTGTGTTTCAGGTATCAAGTCTAACTTGTCATTCCGAGATAGAACAGCTACCCTTATATACTGAGCGAGATATATGAAAATAGGAAAATGAGAGAAACTGAGCGAGATAGGATGAAACAGAGTAAGTACAATAGAAAAAGATAAATAATGTCCATATATGTGTGTATACTATGGTTTTACCTCGATGTTTTCCTGCCTCGTTTGTTTGTCTTCCTTGATTGGGTCGACTTTTGGGATTTTGTTCCGAATCGACTCGAGTCATTTGCCTTTTTACAAGGCTCGCCAGTTCCTTTAGCAGAACAGCCCTCGGAAGTATTTCTATGTTTTTCCTTGCCAATGGGAGACTGGTTATTATCCCTAGTTCCGCGCGGTCTCGAGTCTAGATGCCTGGTAGCATATGGATCTCGGTAAAACACTGAGGCTCGGATAGAAACACTCCTTGGTTCTTCCGTGCTCTAGAAGTAGCTACAGCAAGTGGGTCATGTGGCCGTGTTGGACTGCCGCAACTATCTGCCTGGGCGCTTTCCAGCGAGCGTCAACTTTGAGGGCACCCGTTAGGGTACTTCCTCATCTCAGTCCACCTTGCTTTGTTTAATAAACTTGAGTGTCATTTAGACTCCTCGGTGAGCTGATTGCGGAAGCAATGCCTCGTTAAGACTTCGATCCCTTGGGTATATCCTTCAATGACCTAGCCTAGTATAACTGGTATGTGGGCTCGTTTATCTGCCTCAGTCAGCAACTTGTTATCCAGCAAGCTTGCCTCGCTACACCATACCACACATAGGACTTTGGTTGAGGCGCATTCACAAAGTTAAGTATGGTACCATTGCGCGTACCATTACTCTGCAACCTCTTGGGTAGAATAGGTCCTTGGTAGATTTTAACTATCAGCTTGGGCTCACTATAGTTCTCTTATTGACCGTGTTTTGTTACTAACAGAACCTAGGATTATTGGTTCTGTGCAGTTCTAGCCTTAGCCAAAAAATCGGCGTATCAACGCATCCGTGGCTGCACAGTCTTTATGGCCATGGATCTCACAAGTGCCTACAGCCATCTCCGTATCCGCGAAGGAGACGAATGGAAAACCGCATTCAGAACCCACCTTGGTCTCTTTGAACACCTTACAGTCCCATACAGCTTAACCAATGCACCTGCTGCTTGGCAAGCCTTCATTCAAGACGTACTCAGTGATCTCTTGGACATCGTGTGTGTTGTCTACATTGACAACATTCTCATCTTCTCGAAAACACAGGAAGAACACAACATACATATCAAGCTAGTCCTAGATCGCTTGCGCGCTGCCAATCTATGCGCAAACACCAGCAAGTGTCACTTTGATCAATCCAAAGTTGAGTACCTTGGATTTATTATCAACTCCGAGGGAATCAAAATGAACCCCAAGAAGCTCGCAACAATTTCTGAATGGCCAGAGCCTCAGAAACTCAAGGATGTTCAGGGCTTCCTTGGCTTCATAAACTTCTACCGCCGCTTCATTGAGAATTATTCTCGAATTGTCTCTGTTTTAACTCGACTGTCCCGCAAAGACACACCGTTTATCTGGTCTGGAGAATGCAAAATCACATTCAACAGACTAAAATCCAAATTTCTCAAAGCCCCAGTACTCCGACATTTCAGCTCCACATTACCTATCACCATATCCACGGATGGCTCTGACTTTGCCATATCAGGAACTGTCCAATAACCCGACGAAAATGGCGACTTACATCCAGTCGCGTACTTCTCTCGAAAGCTTTCACCATCAGAAATTGACTACAACGTACACAACAAAGAACTACTCGCAATTGTTGAATCATTCCGTGACATTCAACACTGGCTCATAGGCAGTAAATTCCCCATTTCCGTCATCACTGACCACAAGAATCTATCCTACTTCATGCAACCCCAACATCTTAACCACCGTCAAGCCCGTTGGGCCATGTTTCTATCTGAATATGACTTCACACTTCAGTGGAGCCCGGGAGCGAAGAACGTTGCAGATGCTGCTTCGAGAAAAGCAGATTACGTTCCTCAGAGGGGAGATGAACAGCTAGAAGGCCAACGACAAACAATCCTCACCGAAAAACACACCAAAACCATCCTCACATTTTCCACATACCAACATTTATCCCTGCATTCCCAAAAGACCACACCTGAATATCTTGCCACTACCACCACCCTCTCCATTGACAATTCCGACCTACTCAAAAGATTCAAGACCGCCTACAAAAACGACAACAAATGGCGAGAAGCCTTAGTCAAAGGCAACTCAGATTTCACTACGGAATGCGACTTAGTTTTCCATCAAGGCAAAGTCTACATTCCAGAACCTCTTCAACGCGAAATCCTTTAATCCCAACACAACAGCGTCATTGGTGGACATCCAGGCAGACGGAGGACAGAATGATCTGTTGCTACCAATTACTCCTGGCCAGGTATGTCCAGATACGTTCAAAATTACATTGAAGCATGCAACACTTGCCCAAGAATTAAAGATCCCCATCACAAACCTTACGGACTTCTTCAGCCCCTTGACATTCCACAATGTCCTTGGCAGCCTATCTCCATGGACTTCATTGTCAAACTTCCCGTGTCTCGTGGTTACGACTCCATTTGGGTTGTTTGTGACTGTCTTACTTGCGCCGCTCACTTCATTCCTTGCAACGAGACAATCACCGCCCAAGAACTTGCCTGGCTCTTCCTGGACCATATCTTTCGTCTTCACAGTCTACCCTTGCACATCATATCTGACCGCGGCTCCGTCTTCATCTCACACTTCTGGAAGGCTCTCACAGCCTTACTCAATATTGAACTCAAAACATCCATGGCTTACCATCCCCAGATGGACGGACTCACGGAACGCACCAACCAAACCCTCAAAACATATCTCCGCACCTACACATTGTACCAACAAGACGATTGGGTAGATTATTTACCCCTTGCCAAATTCACGTTCAACAATCTCAAAAATTCCTCCACTCAGAAAACACCCTTCTTTGCCAACATCGGCTTCCATCCTACATTCAAGGCCAAAGTCTCTGAACATTCCACCGTCCCTGCCGCTGAAGATCTCGCAGAACGTTTGCAAATCATCCACGAGGAACTTTGAGCCGAATTGGAATTTGCCCAAGCTCGACAAACTCACTTCTACAACCAACGACACTCCGTCACGCCCATCCTCAAACCTGGACAACTAGTCTGGCTACATCGGCGTAACATCAGAACTACACGACCTTCCTACAAGCTCAACCACCGACGTCTTGGGCCCTTCCAGGTAATTCAATGCGTCAAAGACTCGGACTCTTACGTCCTTGAACTCCCCGCATATCTAAACCAACTCTACCCCGTATTTCACTCTTCCCTGCTTGAACCATACTCAGATCCCTCCGAATTTCACCCACACGCTGACCCTATCCCCTTCGAACTTTCACCAGATTCTCAAACGCCAATTAAGTTGATTCTCGAATCTAGCAAGGTGGGACAGCACTACAAGTACCTTGTCAACTGGAAAGACCAGCCCGAATCCGAAAATTCCTGGATTGCCCTCTCCGACATCCCAGCTCACACAACGAGCTCATCAACAAATATCACCATAGACACCCACGTTCACCACGTCCTCCAGCAATTTTACTTTTGAAATCTTGTCCATTCCATTCAACCGATACTCATTCCAGCTCCAATTCAACTTCTGATCTTAATCTTAACTCTACACCATCGCAACCAATTCCACCCCAGGCTTCACATCGCCCTAAATCTCCTCCTCCCATTACTCAGAATCTTCGAGCGAACTACAAACCGGCCCCCCAGTCAACAACACATTCCGGTCGCATCTCCAAACCTCCTGCCAGACTCGACCCTTAGAGTTTAAGAAGGGAGATAATGTAAGGATTTCATCCTTACTCTCGCCTTTCTCATTCGTTCCTGCCCGCTCCACATGCATATAAGAGTCTCGGAGCCTTGCATTCGACCTTAGGAGCCCTTAGGATTATCTCAATTATGCATACATGCTAGGTTTCTATTCAGTTATTGGATTAACCTTTACTTCAGATTTACTTACTTATAACTACTCCTTTATTTAGACCCTTAACTACTTACTTAAATAGCCTTGTACTTTACCGTAGAAACTCGTCGAATCAACTCTTGTTAACTCCCTTTGATTCCCATGCAAGCCTTGTCCCAGTTCATAACAAAGAGAATCATCCCAAGGTGCTCACTGAGCAATTTTGTTGCACAGAATCTTACATCTGGACTTTCTTTCAGTCAGTTCTCAATTGGTCTCCCCAAGTCGGCACATGAGCTGCACCTTCCACCAGATGCAGATGATCTTTGTGAATAAAGCTTTTTCCAATTAGCCTACTGTGCAAAGTGGGAGAATATCCTGCTGAAACTTATCATCAATGTTGACCAACAGGGAATTTATATTCTCCCAAGAGATTCAAAGATGTTTGCTCCCAAAGGCGATTGTCAAGTTGACATTGTTGCTAAGGGTGAAAAGTGTGCATTCACTCTGCTTGTAGCCAGCTCTGCTACTGGAGATTTCCTTCCCTTCCAGTGTGTTTGGGCAGGAAAGACAAAGAACTCTTTGCCATCACTTAATGCTCCTGGAATGGAAGAAGCTCTCAAGCATGGATTCCATTTTGCTTTTGCACCAAGTGCAACAAGTCCTTGGAGCTATTTTAGCACTGTCAAGACAATGATTGAATGGATCAAGAATATCCTGATCCCATACATCAGGAAAGTCATTGCGGAAGATCCTGCCCTCAATGATGATCAGAAAGCAATTCTTTACATTGATGTTTATCCAGTTCACACTGGTAAACCCTTCCGGGAATTTGTCTACAGGTAACAGAATCTCATCATCATTTTTGTACCTGCGAATTGTGTGGGAAAATATCAACCAGTGGATGTTGGTCTCCAACGGCCTCTCAAACATTGGATTAAAGGATCACTTTTCAATTGGATGGTTGGCAAGCATTGCAAGCAGCTTGCTGCTGGTGCAAAACCTGAGGAAATCAAGATCACAGCTTCTCTTCCAAAGCTTTGTGATGCATCCGTGGCTGGTCTTGTTGAGCCTACAACTTCATGCAAACTATTCAAGGACAAGAATTGGTCCAGAAGGTTTGTATTCATTATATTTTTAATACTTTTGATTGCTAATGACTTGAATAGGCATGGGCCAACTGTACAGCCAAGGAATACAACCTTTCTGCTGAATGTCTTACCAGCAAAAAGACCCAGATTGCATTGAAAGCATTCCTCAGAACTTACGAGACTCTCCGAAAGGAGATTGATGACAGATGTGGGCAAGTTCATGGTCTGGATGATTCAGCGCAGGAGGCAAATACTGACAAGGACGCAGATCTTCATGATGACATTGATGTTCCTTTTGATGAGGTTGTTGCAGAAACATTTAATGAGTGGGGTGCGGGACAAAATGACATCAGAATGTCACTTGGATTGGTTAGTACCACCGAGGGCGAAGATGTGTGGAATTATGATGATAATGGTGATTTATGGTTGGAAATGGGTGCTTTAGCTTTAGAATAATAATCTTTAATGTACATAGAGCATGAATATATATTTGGATTTTTTTTCCAATTTTTTCGATGTCATGGTCCGAGCCTAAGCAACCAACCCCAAATTTGACCGTGACATCATGGTGTTTGGGCAATGCAATGGAGCCTCCGTGATGCATAACATTGCACCCCTACATAGAGGTACAGTAGGTCACGGGGGGGGGAGGGGGGGCATCAATTTTGGCCACCAATCCCTATATGAACTTACAAAGTGTACTTTTTCAGAAAAATGTAGAAGTCATATATTTCAATAGAGCAATGAATAAATTGAATTCTGATATTCTGAATTGAGAACTTTATATAGATGTGCAAAAGAGAAGCTTTCAATTGGATTCTGGAAACAATACATTCAATGTGGACTTGAAAGCCCTGCTTTTACAATAAGAGTGAAAGTAATTGTTTCAAAGAACAATTCAATTTTCCACTGAAATATTGCCTTTCGCTGTGCGGTTTGGCAGCAGCCTGGATTGGCCCAAGCATCAGAAGCTGAAAGGTTCTTCAAAATAGTTGCTTTTACTCTTATTGTGAAGTAAAAGTATTCAGTCCACATTGAAACTATTGTTTTTAGAGCTCAATTGAAAAGCGCTCTTTCAGAAGTCTGTTTAAAATTCAAAATTCAGAGGGTCTAAATGTAATTCCTTCATAAGTTCATTGAAATATTTATTTTATATTTTTGTATGAAAAAGGACATTTATCTTATGCATTGAAATAATTTATTTCTCACAGTACTTCAGCCTGGCTGAAGTATAATCATTGGCAGTGTGGGTGAATTTTCTGCTCAGCAGAAATTTGTCCATTTTTTGGTGTGTATGGCCCTCTGTTCATGTAACGCATAATGCACCATGAATTCAGACTTTGAAGATACTTACCATATAAGGTAGTTTTTCATGTGCAGGTAGGTAGGTAGGTAAACTGGCGTGGTCCCATTGAGAAACAGCCAGGTTCTGCACTACATGCATAGCACCTGCATGCAGGCTTCAGTGGCACTAGTGTTGCAAAGGCATGACATGGCACGGAATAATGTGACACTGATTGGCATTGGCATATAAATGGCATAACATAGCCAAAACAGGTAACCAGCATGGCACAGCTGTGGCATGCTGTGACACTGTATATATTAGGCTACAAACTATCGAAACTCTTCAAACTTTCAACATATGCCCTCATACTGGTAGATACTGCATATATATTATCAGTTCAGGCTGGAACATGTATAAAGGGAAACAATGAAGATGAGAAATGCATGCTAAGGAAGTGCAATATTCCCAGCACAGAATTTCACCAGACCCTCCTCATTGAGACCAAGAAATGCAACAAAATCAAGGAGCAGGCAACATAGGTACTGGGGAAGGTTTAGAAAGAGTGCATCGTAACTAGCCGAGTATTGGTTGACCGGCTTTTTTCAGCTTGTTTTGGCTTGTTCAACCCCAAAAAGCAGGTCAATCAACAAGCCGCAATTTAACTCACATTGTGTCACAACCTGGTTTCCATGTAGATTATTTATAGTATTCATAGTACAAAAATGTATACTTTATATACAAAAGTTTGAGTATGTACTTGTAGGCAACCCGGCAAGCTCGTCAAGCCGGTCAATCAATACAGTGCTTTTTATGATGTGTTGAGGACAATAACTTGAAGTAGAAAGAGGCAGAGAAGGATAGAGGTCAGGGAACGGTCCTTGTTACCCAATGTCATGGCACAAAGTTGCATGGAGCCGGGCCATGCCAAATTAGCTCTGACATTGGATAACAGCATATGGCATGGCTTTGGATGGCTCGGCTTTAGGCATGCTGTCATCTGATGTCATTGGAGGTGGGCGTTGCCACTTTGACAAATAGCGGGCATCTAAAGTCTCTTGAGTGGTGAACGCTTGTTCCCACTAAACCTTCGCCCGTACTAAATGATAACTTTTGCATCCCACAAAGAAATATTTTCATTTGGTATTGATAAATTGTCTAAAATTGTACTATACGAGTTGTTTGAAACTGATTTCTGAATTATCAAATATTTGAGCCACTATTGAGCACTTATGGGTGAGATCAGCTAGCATCTCAATGGCTGAACAAAGAACAAAAAGTATTTTACAAAGAAATCAAGGCTCAAGGTATTCTGAAAAGATTGTACAATTCAGTTTGGAGCTCAATGTTGCATGAAGAAGAGAGTGAGCTGAGTCATGCAATGACTTGAAGTTTACAGCCAGTAATTAAGCACCCATGCTACGGTTCTTCCTTCCCATTGCATTGAGGTTGATTCACTACCTCTTTTGTGTTTGGGACACAAAGAGCTCTCTCAATCTTAATTAATCAATAAACTAAAGCTATAATGGCTCCTTCTAAATGTTCTTCTGTCCTGAATGTGCACATTAAAGCCCTGAATGCTGGAAAGCAATCTAATACCAGTTCAGAGCTGATTTGGGTTCCTCCTTTCACTGACTCCACAAATACCATCAAATCCGGTCGTCATAGGACAAGGAAACAAACTGAAATGACTGAATTGAAGGATCTTGTAGTGGAAAAAGACCTGGAGATAGAGCAGCTGAAGGAAAAGTGTGATCAGGATCTTTTGCTAGGAAAGGCCCAGGAGGACAAGATTCAGTCCCTGCGCTTAGAAATTTTCGATCTTCACACTTGTAATGACAACCTTAACGCCAAAATCTCAACCCTTCAAGAGACTGTAGCCAAAAATTGAAGAAATTGAGGCAAAACTTTGATTGAACTCTGGACTCTCAAAAAAGAGCATTCAAAATTGCTAAAGCACATCAAACGGCTGGAACGCGATGCAAGGACGCGTAAGGATGTCCAGAACAACAAGATCCTCTCTCTCAATCATTCACTTTCCGAATCTGAGCATGCTTTTGTGCTTCTCCAATCGGAAAACTCTATACTTGCCTCTTCACTAGCCAATGTCAACAAATCACTTTCTGCTCAATCCACCATCAATCATGATCTTCGAAATCAGGTTTATGCGCTGAAGAAGCAGGTTGAACATGTGAAGAGTTCCCTGGCTATGATCCACGCATTGTATGATGAAATTTTGGTCTGGGATCCAATGAAGGGTGGTGCTTATCTCCCTGCTGCACAGAAACTCTTTTGTAGGCTCAAGCAGGCTGGTGTCCGGAATGTCAACCTTGCTATCAAGGCTGTCACTGACGCATTCGGCGTTAAAGTCAAACGCTTCATGAGCCGTTGTACTGGAGGTCAATGCATCAAAGAAGGGGGTATCTATGGTCTGATTCAGCTCGGATGCAAAATCACACATGCACCTGCATTCAGTGAGGGTACTGATGGTACCACCATGTGTGGAATCACTCAGGAATCCCGTCATATCACTCTATCCATGCCTAGTTATGAGCCAGGTGTTGATGATGATGACCATTCTACCTGGTCTAGAGTTACTTGTTTTGCCAAAGCTTTACCTGCACTCAATCATACTGCTCAGTGTCAGTTTCAAGTTCTGTGGAACTTGGAACTAAAATTGTGAAAGCCTATTCCAAAAGCCCTCTGGCTCTATGCAATGGGAAGCAGCTGGAACCTGATGATTACTTTCGCAAGCAGAACTTTCAGAATGCAGATCACATTGCAGATGGCAAAAAGAAGTTCAGGTTGACAGATAAAAAGAAGGAGCAGATAGCGAATCGTGACCTTGGAAGGGAGAAGATGGATGACATGTCAGCTTCTGCTATCCTTCGAGAGATGTTGGAAATCACGGATGCCGATATTTGAAAAGCAGCAGGGAAGAATGCAGAGGAGCTGCAAGTTTTTTCTTTTCTTTAACTATGCGCCTGCTAATCCAGATATTTCAGGAGTACAGAGGAATGGGGCAAAATTTCTCTGGATCTACTCAAGCAGCGTACTGGCAAATAGGCCTTTGATGCTCTTCCTGAAGCAGAATCATGGGTTCTCTGCCTTTTTATCTTCATTGGATGCAGTGCTCACAAATCTTTGAATGCTTTTTGCTATGGAGTTGTCGAGATGCATGAGACTTGGAAGCAGGAAGGGCTGAAGGGTCCATGCGATCTTGCTAACAAATCACACGAGCTTGCTACTAGTGTTGGGCCCAGGTCAGGTTCAGGACCCCCAAAATTCAGCCCATCCTGAGCCCCAAAAAAACCCGTGCCGCTGGGTTCCGGGTAGGGTCAGCAATCACATGTGATGCTTTCTGATCAACTCCTCCCATTGCTCGTCTAATATTACCAGCATGTCCATGAGCTACCCTAGGCTGGTGAACACAACCTCTTCACTGCAGACAGGGAAGTGTACGGTTTCGAGGGAAACCTGCCTTCAGCTGTCCTCGACAACATTCGCTTCATCCTCGATGAAGACGACAACACGTTTCCGCCCAAGAAGCAAGTCTCAATGACAACTCAGACTCGCTTCACAGGACCCAAACGCATTAACCCTCTTGCACAGATTTTTGTCACCGGGATGCAAAATAGTGCAGGAAACTCCACGCTGGAGAGACTTGCAGCCATCAACGCTGTGGATAGATACCGCCAGAGATACTACAAGTGGCCTTTTCCTTTGCACTTTCACAACAACCTGTACCTTCTCTCCCAATTAATCCTGGGCTCGAAACTAGCTACCCCAGCTTTGGTGGAGGCTAGAGACCATGCACCCAATGCTGCTCTGGATTCATCCAGCTCTACTAATCTCATCTGCCTGCATTATTGGACCATGCTTGTTAACGTGCTTTCTGGCTGGCCAGAAAAGGGACATGAGTGGGCAAAGGTTAGAGAAGTGCTAGAAGATTTGGAGGGTATTATTGGTGCACCGCCGTGCTTCTCTCAAGTTTTTGTTGCCTGAGATCCCATTCCCCAGCAACTGGTTGCCTCATGCCTGCCCTTCCTCCCCATATCACACAGGTGACTTTATAGCCAACTCCCTCTGCAGAGCAGGCTGTATAGTATGCTGGCAAGATTCCAACATCACTGTCAGTGCCGTGACTTAATCCGAGCAGCATTTGCCCTGTGCTCAAGTTTGAGCTTACAGGAAATGCTGCTCGCATGCGAGCAAACACGTTTGCTGACAGTCTCTCCATCCTACACAACACCATTGCTGCTGTTTGCCAACGGTCTTTCCATGCTGCGCGATGCTATAGCTGCAGTATCATTAAATTTTAGTTACAGCTTATCATGCTTTGAGCAAAGGAGTTCAAGGCAACAAAATTTATTCAAATACTACTACTCGTTGACCAGTTCCACAACCTCCTCTTCATCATTCATTGGAGATGAATCATTAGTGAGGAAGTCTACAAGCTCGTCATTTGTTACGAAATCTTCTCGAGACCAGTCACCAAAGCACATTAGTGCTTGTATTGTGAATGCATGGAGATGGTTACAAAGATGGCTGATAAGGATACGGCTGCGTGAGAAGCTACGCTCCACAGAAACTGCAGACGCTGCAAATAGCAACATCAGTAGGCTCCAAGACAATACAGAAGGCAATGTATACCTGGAATACTATGGATCGAGACCGCCAACTTGGCTAGGTTGGGATAAAATTTTCGGTTCATGGTCCACCATTGAAGTGGATCATCAGTGGGTATGCAGTTGTCGGCAAAATAGTGGTCCAGCTTGTCTATGTTACCAGTGGGGGTTGCAGCATGCATTTGTTTTGCCATAAGGAAGACAAATGAGTTGGAAGAGGAAGTACTCGTGTTCTGAAGAATCACGTCAGTAATGGGTCAAACACTGTAACTGGATGCAACATACCATAGGCAGTGCAGAGGCTGCTGTACCAGCTGAAGCTGCTGAAGGTTTGTAGCATGCAGTCCAAGCTTTACGTGTGATGTCAACAGCCTCGTCAATCCATTCATCGGTCCAGTTGAGACTTTTGAAGTACATTAACTTATATGATGGATGAAGAACTAAATATATATCAGTAAAGGCTAATGCTAGAAAGGAAAGACACACCCATAGCCATACAATATATGTCCGAGTCATCTGTGAGTGCATAGTACTTATTCAGAGTTTTTTTACCGATTGAAAGTGCATGACGAAGTGGAGCACATAGCTCATGGTTGTCTACAATACCAGAAGCAAATGCTTCATCTATTGCATCCATAGCGGGAATTACAGAGGAAATGTTGGGTGAATTTGATGAAAAGAAGGTAGTTGCATCCTTGAGTATCTAATGAAAGCAGTAAGAAGATATCAACATTGAAATGCATTAGTAATGTACCTTCAGAGCCTTCACCAGATCACTTATAGCATCCCATTCCTCCTCCAATAGATTATAGTCAGCAAGTCCATTCAATGCACGGTCCAGGAATTGTATGACAACTGATTTCATTTCAATAAAGGCCAAGAGCATATCATAGGTCAAATTCCAGCAAGTTGAAATGTTGTGGGTAGTACACGGTCCTTGAAAACAGTTCCAGCCACTGTTTCATGCCATTGAGGGAGTAAGAGAGCAGGAGAGTTAATGATCTTGAAGGAAACATGGTGGCACTAAACAAATTGAGTTAAATAACTGAATAGGACCTTAACCCTAGCTTACCTTGAACAAGGCATCTCGCAATGGCTGCACAGCTTCATTCCATTCCTCTCGCTCGACTTCAGTCATTTCCTCCAATACATCAACAAAGCCCTCTAAATCATCCTTTTCTTGTGCCCCATTCTCTTCAAGATCCTTCAACTCAGTATGAAGCTCCTCCAAACCAATATCATCACCAAATCCTGCCTGCCCAGCAGCATCATCATCACCCAGCTTGGGTTTTTTGGGTTCAAACGGATGAAGGACACCTTTAGCAGTCAAATTCACTGTACGGGCAAAGCACCGAACATGAGCTTTCAGTCCAGGAAATGTAGGGAGAATTTTCACGAGCTCTTCAAACATAGCCATATTCGCAGAGGCATTATCACAAGTAATGGATATTATCTGTTATGGTACGTCAGTGTAGCTGCTTTTTACAGTTATTGAAACTAACCTTTTCCGCAATTCCATATGCTTTCAGGACCTCTGTAAGTGCCTCTGCCATATTAGCAGCCAAGTGCAAACATGGAAGTTCAACAAAATCCAGTAGGTGGGTAACCAATTCTTCCTTGCTATCTCTTCCAATGCGAGTTCTTGATGTTGTGATACTCATCCAGGCATGATGGTTCAGTGACATCCAGCAGTCTATTGCAATTGGGATCTCTCATCTGGAAAAGTGCCTAAAGCCCTGAGATATCTGGATATCTCTGGAGGAGCCCAGGGAGATGCCTAATTCCTAGGCTTTTTCAGGTAGTATTGAAAGGTCCTGGGCACCCTGGGTGGCTCACGGTGCCCAGGGAAATGCCCATATCCTATGGACTCCCAAGATTCCCTGAGGAAAATTTAAAGTCCCCCAGGATATGCCACTTTTTTTGAAAAGCCTTGAGTATTCCTGGGTACATTCCAGGGGCATTCTAGAGCATCCCTGAGTAGCCCAAACATATCCCTGGGTATCCCTGAGGCATCCTGGGACATCCCTGGGATGTGCCTGGTAAAGCCCTGTGCAGCCCTGGGTCCCTGAGTTTCCCCAGGATATGGACATTTCCTTATGGAGCCTTGGGAAACCCTAGCCATTCCACAAATGGAATCAAATAAAACAACACACCAGACACAGTCACATGAATGTACTCACCCCTTACATGATCAACTTTACATGTCATCATGCTTGCAAAACTAACTCAAGTCAATAAGTAGACATTCCTGATAAAGGTTACAATAAAAACATCGTAAAACTACTAATAACCCGGATACAACAAAGTCCATCCTAGGTAGATATTGGTATCTCAGCTTTACCCCAACTAGAATTGTTAGAATCGATAACTAGTGGGTGATCTTTGGCGGAGCTGGTGGAGCTTTGTCTGGAATGAGTTGCCTTAAAACTCTGACATGCATTGAGCAATACATGCCGAAGCTTGAGCAGTATTATATCAGAGATCCCAGGCGGAGGAATCCAAGGATAGAAGGTGCTATGAGTGCCTGGGAGCTGGAAAACGAGCCCGTTCTCTTGTTTAAGACACGAACTGAGCTCCCAACACAATCGGCAAGATTTCTTGCTGACCCCAATGGGCCATTCAATGCTGCAAGCGCTCTCCTTCTAAAGTATGAAGATGAGAGTACAGTTAAGATTATGATGAATGATTAAAGTCTTACCTCATCCAATGTGGTGATCCAGGACATGAGTGCTGCTTCAGCATGAACCTTTGCATTCAAAGTCGTGGATAAAATTCTTGTAGTATTGTAGGGTATGCTTGATTCTAGTTTCAATTTATTCTCCAACACATCTGTCACTGTCTTGGGATGGAATACTGCAGGCTCCAATCCATGAGGATAGTAGAATCGGGAGAGTTTGAGAGTTCCTCTAAAATGTGATGCTTTAGCATAAACGTATGTGGTGGCGTATTGCCAGCCCAATACATTTTTGAAGGCACTCATAAGACGAGAAGTTGCATAGCTCGGGTACAACTGGGCGCTGTCAACTGAAGGATCCACTTAGCACCTAATCAAGGATGCTATGACGTTACAGGACTCACCTTCCTTCTGAGTCAAATTTAACTCATCATGATCCTCACTATCCTCACTCTCGGCTACATTATTTTCATCAGCTTTGTCAGCTGGTAGGGTTGTAGAGTTTCGGAGGCTATACTGCTTGGCCTCTGGAAAACATGAGCACAACAATCAGGAGCACCGATTTTTTGAACATACCAGCATCTGCCAGAACTTTGTGCAGGCCTTCAACTGATAAAAGATGGTCTAACACGGGCTGGAGGCTTCGAAGCTTAATCATTGCATTGACTATCGCATGTATCGCCTCGGCCTTTGGCACATCTTTCCTGGTGTCCTTCTTTGCCTGCGTGGTCTCTGTCGCCTTCTTATCAACTAGCAAGTGCACCTCCAATTCATGCCACTGTTTGTAGATTATGCTAAGCCATGATTCGGCGTTATCGGAATTAACCGGATACTTGACTATTGAGAGATCTCCTGAGTCGGTGTTTGGGATAGAATGATTCTTCAGCTCAAGGGTCTCCTGAAGTTTTTGATGAAATTGAGTAGGAAGTTGGATGTCAACCTCTTTACAGAGTAGATTTGACTGGTGTAAACATTGCTTAATGAGCCCAAATGGCGATGTCCCCCAATGTGTGGAGATCTCCAAAACTCGCCAGGCAACTTTTCGATAGGCTCTCCGGTATATGAAGCATTGGAAAGTGAAAAGGCTGGCCTCGTTCCCGAGGGAGGTGATTACATCGAAGAGGTCCTTGAGGTGGGTATCAAATGTAAAACTGCGAAACATCATGTATCAAGAAAACATCATTCATAGATGTTCGCGTAGCCTACCTATCTTTATCTTCTGCCCACTTCTCAAGCAATTCCTTCCCGCGCATCTTGTCTGCCACAACATCAACTCTTTCGCCCATTGGCTCGCTCCTGCCAGAGTCCCGTTCAACTGCCGCTTTAATTCTCTCGGCTGTTTTAAGCTGTGTTCTGAGGTTTCTAGCCCCCGTTTCCCCATCCTCACGCAGTCTAGCATTCTCAGCAAAGACAAGAAATTCGACAGAATTAATGTTTGTCTTGCCTACGACAGCATTAACATTGGAGGCTTTGGGGTTACGAGAATTCCCTGTGGTAAGGAGGGTGGAGACGTGGTTGTAAAGCTCTGCATCTCTATCGTCAGGACGAGGTACAGAACTGACTGCTTGTTGCCCACAGAGGTAAGAAGAAAGAAGAATAATATCCGATCTAAGACTATCGGTGAGGGGAGCAGGCGGTATTTCAGACATGGACATGGGAGGGAGAAGAGAAGAGTTGAGTTGTCGCTCACGACAGCAAACGGATCATGATCGGATATTCGGATAATCACATGTACAGTACAATGACACTGCTTCGTCATCGTGATTTGTTGAGCAATAAATTTCGGAGACCAATCGGAGACAGATGGTTCACGAGCCTAGGTATAAAGTACACAAGCAGGCATAGTAATCATTGCGCCGCCGCACCCTTGAATTGTCCGAATCACATTGGGGAAAATTTCTTTGCTCGGCCCTGAAAATGTCCGAAACTCGCGCAGCCCCTGATTTGGTCGGGTGACCACACTCGTTCCTGGCATTCATGCTCACATTCCGCCAGCTCACACTCACACTCAGATGGCCCCCACTCACACTTGCAAGGCTCACTCTCACCAATAGCTGGCTCATACCCATGTCTGCAGACCTCAAAGTCACATACAACCCAGGCGCTATAGAAGTTAGTCAACATTGTATGTGAAGTCAATGATTATAAGTTCATTGATATCGAAGGGCGTTTGTTCAAATGTTGTATGGTATTGATAAGTTATAATAATAACGACAGGATTACTAGAACCTGTGCTAAAGTTCATACCATTGCTAGCATGTCCAAAATTCATACCCATACCACCAGTACCTATTCAGGCCCCCGGAATCTCCTATTGAACTCTGTCCGAAATAGCGTACTTTAGGACCCGATTTTGGCAAAATCCTTGTCCAAATATAGCGTACTTTAGGCCTCAGAAATCGGGTCCTTGTCCAGCTTAGCGTACTTCAGGGCCAGCGCGTCAGCGCTTCGAAGCCAATTTACGCTATCTTGAGTACCTTATTACATGTCCTAGTACGTCCTCAAAAACCTCAAAGCTGAGCAGAGGTAGTGTAGATGATTTAGATTCTAATACGTACAAAAAAAAACTTTTCACTTTGTTCCGTCATTCCGATATGCGCTTCATGTGTACTTATCCACAATTTATAGAAAAACGAGAACTCAGATTCCGACAGAGATGAAAGTGACAAGGAGTCCGATGAAATTCCTCAATTTTCTTGTCAGGTAATGGGTCACAAATATCACCTGCACAC
>ML769697.1:0-77931 GCA_009733575.1 Gymnopus androsaceus JB14 | reverse complement strand
ACCTGCACGATAATGCCATGTATCCGGCCGTTCCTAATACGCCAACTTCTCCGACATGCACAGTACTGGGAACACTGTGATGTTAACCATCAACGTTATCCTCTCGAAACATATATGGCTTCCATGAGATGCCTCGCAGATATGCGACAAAGGCTCGTCGATGCTTGGGAACAGAGGGGAGTTGTTCTTGATTTACCGCCCTGTGACTCCCCAGACCACCCTGGATCAACTTTTGCTGAAGCGTATTCTCTTTGTATGACGCAGACAGAAGGTGGATTGTACAAGGAATATCGATATAACCCGATCGACGGGTTGTGGGCTCTCAGGTATCGGACATCATGGGATAGGACGTGCTGCTCGGTGTTGGATTTGATTTTTGCCGAGTGCCGTGGCGAGACGGCTTCCAATTGGAAATTAGTAATTACTGTATATAAGCCCGCCTGTAGTACATCGATCCCCCATCCGTTTGCCTCCCGACTCCCACTACGAGGCTCAAACGGAATATATCGTTTGACTCCCCCTTTTTTCGAGTGACGCCGTACCCGTGTATCCCAACACTCGGCTTGTGTCGAGCAAATGAAGGAGTCGTGGCTGCATGAGCGGCAGGCGCTATGTCAAAAATTGAGTGAATGGTTGCAGGATTGAATTTGGGTTGTCAACGCCGATGCTACTGTATCTTTCGTAATATATAGCCTGATAGACTGTCTGAATATGTACCTCTATACTTCGATTCCTTGATTCACAGATTCAATCAACTAGTCCTCTTTAAGCTCTTCTACTTTTTCTTAATAATCGCAACAACGTAGGATCCTCTCCGAACGAATTTCTCAAAAATGGCATGACCAAATCAAGTAAGACAAAGCTGCTTTTACGAGCCAAATCCAACGCATTCCCGTTCGCTGAACATTAAAACAAAATACATTCAAGTTGCGGCAGAACACAGGCACAGGATACATATCAGGATTACTATGTATAACGAATAACAGTAAACACAAGAAAGAGTGCGAGAGATGATGAGTGAAATACTGGCACAATTTTTTCAACAGATCGTCAGGTAAAATGAGATAGATGTGAAAGTGACTACTGTACAGCGATGCGAGACGTGGTGCATTTTTTCGTGAGGCGATAGTGAAGGTCGAGGGATCTCAGAGTCAAGTTGACTCTATGACGAGGCAGTAGCAGTGGCAGCCTCACCGGTCTCGATCTTGGTCTTTTTGGTAGTTTGAAGGACTGGAGGAGCTTCCACGCCACGTATACCGACGTCGGGCCCTCCATCTGTAGACTCCACTCCACGTTTCCTCTTCTCCCCCGCTGCTTCTGTGCTGCCATTGGCAGAGGCGCCATTTTCGCCCTTGGAGCGTGTCTCGCGTCCTCTTCCTCGACCACCTCTTCCTCGACCCCTTCCACGCCCGTTTCCGTCCTCTCGGGCTCCACCGCGTGCAGCACCTCTTCCACCACGACCACCACGGCCTCCACGAGAGCCACCGCGGCCGCCTCGTTGAGATTCTGAGGATGAGGACTGCTTTTCCTCTTCACTACGCAAAGCCGCTCGTGCGCCGGACTGAGCTCGTCGAATTTGGAACTTTTTCTCGTCTTCCTCTGTTGTCCGATTGCGTCAGCATGGTAGAAGAGGGGCAAGAGGCAACATACCGTTTATCGAAGACCAAGTAATTTCATTTCCATTGATGGTGCGAACAGCTTTTTTAACAGCGAGAATGTCTTCATCCGAAAGTTCCTTATGGAAGCCGACGAGACCATCGTTCTGTCCTCGAGTATAGTCTATATATGGAGTACGACCCTCGAATATGTCTTTTAACGGAAGCTATAATGAGATTCCGTTAGTATAAAAAAACAAATAACAAGCCGCTTTTGCGCACCTTGATATCGCTCCAAGAAAAATTCTCTCCAACGCCTTCAAACTTCAAGGTGCTACCCTTGACGAAGGGAATCTCCTCCTCATTGACCCTCCCGTTCCCAGAATCATCCCTCTCGATACGCAGTTTCTTTCCCATAAACTCGAGCCAGATTTCCTTTTTATCGTCTAATTTGAAGAGCCCTCCTTGGCTGAGGGGAGTGGTAAAGGCATTGAAGGCGCGTTTGACCATATTGTCGCGTTTACGCTCTGCGTTTTTGCCTGTAAGACCCTTCTCCTTGATCTTCATTTCACAGTAATCTTCCTTGGTCATGATCACTAGATCAGCGCCGTTCCATGAAGGCTTGGGATCGGCTTTCAAGAAGGCTTCCACGCCAGAGGGTTCGGTGAATTCAACAAAGACGGAGCCCTTGAAGGATTTATCGTCGTTCCTTCTCAGCCGCACTTCGTTAGTCGAGCCGTAGCCTTGAAAGAAATCTTCGAGCCGTTGCTGCAGGTTGTTGCTCTCGTCACCTTCGAAGCCTTTCTGAAAGCGGCTCAATCAGAAGAAGTTTCGACGAAGAAAAACGATTAGTACTCACTGCGTATACACTTCGGTCAAATTGGCCTTTGGGCTCCTTTACTTCAGTTTTCCGTCGTACGTTTATGCCAGTCTCGTCGACCTCCAAGTATTCGCTTTCCCTGAGCGCATCCGCAACCCATTTTAGACCGTTTTCTCCCTGAGAGTATTGGCGCATTCTTTTGAATGAGGCTACGGCTTCAATAGAGACCCAATGTTCTGGAGTTTTCGAATGTAACTGCCACATGAATCTATGGATGATTTGCGATTAAATTTTTTGAAGACAAAAGCGATAGGATGCGGATGCATACTTGTCGTATGGAAGGTTGGAATCCGCAAAGTAGAATTCAACTAGATCACGATTAGTACAAGTTGAGCAGCAAAAGTTTATTTGAGTTACCTTGTCGCCTTGCTCTTGCTTTTCTATCAGTATCAGGATCATCGGCCATAGCTACATCCTTGGAAGGTTCTGCGACGGGAGCTTCGACGGGAACCTCAGCTCCGGTTTCTACTGCAATTTTTTCCTCAACGGGAGCGGACATTTTTTGGGTGAAAGAGGGAAAATGGAAAGAAAAATAGAAAGAATGGGCGGTTTTATCAACAGTGAACGAGTCAAGATGAGAGCAAGTCAAAGCTCGTCAAGGTTTGTTGTAATCTTATCAGCCATATCAGGAAGAGGTTATGTAATCCGGCCCGTCTCGAGGCAAGCGCTCAGGCCGCTGTAAGTACGTCTTTCGACCTAACGTCGACGAAACGGACCATGGAGAGTCCAAAAGAAGCTGAGTACTCCGTTCTTCCACAGAGTCATACCGATATCATTGCCGTCCTATCGTCTCGTCCTACTGTACATGGCCAAGTCAGCTTGATGGATCAGAAAGGTCGCAGTTTCAGCGACTTGACGGTTAACGAGTTCGTCAACTTTTTTCTACTCGCCCAGAAGATTGCTGCTCAGCTTAAAAGCGCCCTCTCCGTTAATCGTGTCGCCATGGCTTCCGATGGCACTGTTACCAATCTCATTCCCCTCCACGGCGTCGCGCAGGACTGGAAGCCTGTCCTTAATCTCGAGGAAACATTTCATCCCGTCTATCCAGGCTTCTTCACCTCTAAAACTGGTCCAAAAATGGCCAACACCACTCTGGATGAGATTCAATCTCGAATATGCGCCATTTCGGGACTGAAACCTCCTCACAGTCTTTCCTTCAAGGGGGATCCATCCGATACCAATTTGTTTGCACGCATCGTTCGTGGAGACTTAGAACAATGGCGTATTTGGGAGGACGACAACCATGTGGCGCTCCTCACTCCCTTTGCCAACACTCCCGGATACACGATTCTTGTTCCTCGAGCCCATCTCTCTTCAGACATTTTTCATCTTGGTAACAGTGACTATGAAGCTCTGATGCGAGCATCGTACACCGTTATGGAGGTTTTGCGGAAAGCGTTTGCTGTGGAGAGAGTCGGGGTGTTTTTTGAAGGATTCGAGATTGATTACACGCATGTAAAGTTGATCCCTGCTCATAGTGGTGGCGATTGGAAGGAGGGAGAAGATGTACCGTCTACACCTTTCTTTGAAGCATATCCGGGCTATATTACGACCCAGCGAGGTCCTCCTGCAGATGATAGCTCTTTGAAGAAGCTTTGCAATATTCTACGGGATAAATTAACATTGATTTAAATCGTGAGTTGGACATGTAAAGAACGGTCATTCACTGACTTGAACATCTGCCTAAGGTTCCGGAATAATGCTCATTTTGATGTCTTTTCTATACAAGTGGTTATGTATTCGGATTTGTGTATTGTTGTATGGGTATTTCCTTTAGAATTTAAAATTTCGTTGTCTCCCCAAGCTGACGAACGACCAAGTTAATCTCTGAGTTATACAGATAGCTCTGCTGCGGCGATGGCTGGTTCCTCAGTACTGCTGTGGACATGGAGATATATACACTCTCCACGCGCATTAATCGATGCCAACGACCAGCCCGTTTCGTTTTCGAACTCGTGCTGGATCAGGGAATCTTTTAGATGTTTTCATCATGAGTGTAGGTCCGATCCATTCCGTTTGGCGTGCAGTATGTCTGATTCTCGCATAAAAGGTGTAGAGATCGTTCCTGAGGCTTGTAGCCTTTTGTGGTATGATCGTCGCGTTATCGCGTCCCAAATCTCGCGATCGAGAGTAACTTTCCACATATCCGATTCCAGCGACGCTACCCTATACGAGATGAAACTACCTCTCCGTAGAAGACTTTCAAGTTTCGTTCTGCATTAAAAGTCGCCAAAGCTGTTGTTTCTCAAATGTATCAATCCGGGTACGACTTGGAGTGGCGGATGACATTTGGGTTCATGGAGCTTCAAGGCTATTGGTTAGAGATCGTCAAAGCGTTCAATCTTCAGTCATATCAGGAGAATAACTTTTATGAATACTTTTTTCAGGCGATTCAGGGTAATAAAATTAAAAATTCCAGCACTGGAGAAAACCAACATGCCACTATGAACGTGGCTATAAGAACCTGGGCTACATAGTCCCTTGAATGAAATGGTAGCGATGACACTGTCATAAACAAGCATCGGATGCTTGTTTTTTTTAGATGTATAGAAAGCAGATCAGCACACACAAGTTTTGCCCTCAGAGATCCAGACACAGTCCAAGGAAGGCAAGGAGGCCAGCCAGAAGGCATGCCAGTTCCGACTTGCCAGGTGCAGTCATACTAGGGAAAGCAGAGTTCCCAGCGGCAGTAAAGCCAGGGAGGCTGGGAGATGTGGATGACGTGCTAGAGCTGATATGCGGGAGGGAGACGCTACCACCATCGGTAGGAAATGACCCACCAGTATTAAGGGATGAGGAAGGCGTTGGAGTAGAAGAATGGCTTGAAGAGAAGCTACTAGGAGATGACTCGGGGGGAGTTGTAAAAGAAGGACTTGGGATGAACTCTGAAGTGGGTGTATTGCCTGAGCCTCCCCCACCCCCACCACCCTCAAAATCTGAGCAGGACAGATCCGTGCAGCATTCCTGGATCCCTTCGAAGATGACACAAATAAATCCAGGATTGCAATGTGAGCCATCCTCACAACATTGACTGCCGACTGGTGAGCAATGGGACGAACCACAGCAGTTCCAGCCGGATGGACAAGTGCCACTGAGGCAGCAAGTGTCGCCGGGTTTTGTGCAGAAATCAGTGACTTCACAGCAACCACCACCAAGTGGGCAACACGCATTGTCGTCTGAGTAGAAAAAGACGATGAGCTTCACTCGACCGAGTCCAAGAGCAAGCTCTTACCTGCACAGAGACCGAAACCAGGATCACAAGTGGAGAATCGCTCGAGGAGCAGTGGACCAGTGATTGAAACTGCTTGAGTCTTATTGTTACTCTTCTGAGAAGAAAAAGTTGTACGAGGAGCCCGGTTGGCCAATGTGAGAGCAATGAACCTCTCCAAAGAGAGGAAAAAAACGGCGCGGAGAAGCTGCATAGGGATCAAGTACAGCAAATACGCTGAGATACTAGAGAGCTTTAAAACTAAAATCTCGCAGGGATGCAGATGCCATCTATATAGTAGAGAACCCTTCATTTACCTAAACAAGGAAGAACATGAGACCTCAGACGACCTGCGGCGCTGCCAAGAATTTCCAGTCATTCATAAAACAGGCTAACAGCTATTCGGAAAAAATCTAGAGACATTTTGGGGACATCATTGCCATTTTTAAATTCAAAAAACTTGATTCAGCCCGAAAGTGAGTAATCGTTAGACAGTTTCAAAAATTTACAATTTCAAAAAAAAAGAAAAAAGAATTCTCATTTTCTCAAACCCATTAAATAGCAAGAATTTTCCATTTCATTCACGCCACATTGTGCTTGGCTGGTTTCCATATTTGAACTAGCTTTGGAAGATATGTATTCCCCTTCTCGTCATATGAAACAGTTCAACACCTTTGCATCTGCCATCGTAATCCTAATCGACAGGTGACAGAACCGTTTCCAAGCGGAGAGGGTTCAATCTGCTAACACAGTTTGATAGTCCCTCACAATAAAACTCTCATTAATGAATTGTCCCTGCATGACAGGTTCACAGCAGAAATCAAGGATCCAGCCTGATCCAGCTCAGATTACTCTGCAAGAGGTCAAGTTTCAATCCCGACTGCAGATCTACCATCTGTCATGATGCTTGTGGAGGTTTTGCGGAATGTGTTTGAGGTAGAGAGAGTTCGAATGTTTTTGAAGGATTCGATATTGATTACATGCACAGTGTGAAGTTGATCCCTGCTCATAGCGGTGTTGAGGGGAAGGAGAGAGAAGATGTACGGTCCACGCTAACCACCTCTAGGAGAATTTCCCAGTAGCATTGAGCGGTTGGCATTGAGTCTGCCTCGATGGGCGGACAAAAGTCAAACCCAGCGTTGACCCATCACGATTAGTGTTCATCAATAATAAGTGAATGGGACCTTCAAGTTGGCAATTGTGGCAACGGTTTAAGGAAGCATGTGCCCTTGAGGGATAAAATTCATTGACACAAAATACATTGTCTACGGAGAGTTATGGATAAGGCCTTCAAAATCTGTGCAATGCATTCACAAAAGAGTCCGAACAAGTCACATTTATCATCCTATCTTGATCTTATCTCTTTCTTTTTGTAAATTTCTCAATACCTATTTCTGGATAATTCTACTCAACAACCCCCTTGATTCTTGACAACTCCAATTGTTTCTCAACCCCGCTTACTGAAACTTTCAAGTTGGGGTTGGTACCTGCCAGCTTCCAGTGAGTCCGGCGTGACAAAGTTACGTCAGTGCAACTTTATTTTTCAACGTTCACACATGGCGTCAGGCATCTCAGCGCTTCCTCTTCTCATTACTTCCACGAGCTCAATGTTACTGCCAACAAGAGATGGTCAGTGCACCCACCCCGTCAAATTTTTCAAATCCATTTGAGACTGCTGCTACTCCGGAGCCACCAACCTGAACCTTGGATCCCGGACCATTCATGAGAAAGCCACTGACCTTTGTTGGCAGATGTTCAGACAGCCGATGATCTCTCAGAGTTGTTGGAGAATTTGCGGCAGTGTTGGCCTTAGGACTTAGGACCTAATTAGGATTAAGGCCTTAATTTACTTGCTAATTAAGACCTAACATCATTGGAATTTTTATTAGGTCCTAATTAAGACCTTAAGTACATAAGTGTTGGCTTGACACTCAGGAGTCAGCGGTGCCCAGCGGCGCATAACTGTATCTGATGGAATGTTCAGATTATTGAAAACGCGCAAGAGTAGTATCACTATAGTGATGGTCTCAAGGATGCATCAGCAAAACCTGGATGGTTGATAAGACATCTTAATACATTCTGGAGCAAGGGTACCCTCTCCAGAGTGCTCCAGAGAGCTCAGAGCACTCAAAGCCCTTCAATCGCTTTTTGATGGCTTTTTGACAGCTGTCAACTGGAGCACTCTGGAGAGGGTACCCTTGTTCCAGAATGTATCAAGATGTCTTATCAACCATCATCCAGGTTTTGCTGATGTGAGTGACAGGCATGCAAAAATCACTCAGATAAACATGTAGGTCAACTTCATCAGCAAAACCTGGGTAATGGTCATAGCAGCCATAGCAAGCCATAGCAAGCCATAGTGCTCTACAGCACTATGGCTTCTATGGCCTGCTATGGCTTACTATGAGCTCCTGTGGGATTTCTGAGTGTTCGAACCAACTGTCAAGCATTTGACAGCTGTCATTCTCTCCCGCCAACCATATATAAGAGTCGACACATCCAGGACGCGTTCTCGCAATTTCCCCAATTTTTTTCCAAGTCAACACTGAGTTGCAACTTTGGTTTTTGGACATTCTCGGTTCATTTGATGTCTCCAATATTTTGGTGAGGGCTACCGCTTACTGTAATATATGTAAGAACTAGTATTTTAGTTATGCTAGTTTTGCCACACTATTGTACTATTTGTACTACCATGAACATGCCAATATAACATTATAAGATTATGATTATTTTGGTTCAGCAAGTGTCGCCGCCGCCAAGTGAGGAAAGTGATTTCGAAACAAGAATATATTCAGTTTTGAATTGAACGACTGACAGACAACATGCCGTAAAATATACAGTCCTCAGCGATCCATAGCAGTCCATAGCAATCCATAGCTCTGGACAGATGGGGACCTTGCTATGGGTGCTATGGGTGCTATGGGTGCTATGGGTGCTATGAGCGCTGCACAGAGCTGTCCAGCTCTGTCCAGCTCACCCAGGTTTTGCTGATGTTCTACAGGTTCCACAATATCAAGCATTCCCACAGGAGGCTGATGGGGGCAGTTCTTCCTTGGTCACAAATCATTGAAAATGGCGCACAGAGTTTGAGCAGTGGAAAAAAGATGCCGAAAGGCATGATGAGATGTTTGGCAAGGATTTAAATGCTGATCTGCCTCCACTTCCCAAGGCGCAGAGAGCACTATGCCAATGGCTTCTGCGCTCTCTGGCACTTCTATTTGGTGGAAAACCCTCTGAACCAGCACAGGAACCACGGATCAACCACAATGCCAACATCATTGAGCCGCATGGACTCGGGAACAGCTTATGGAGCTCCTAACTCAAGAAGCAGAGGATGAGATCCCGGCAATGGTGCTTTGGCGGGATCTGGTGATGAATATGAAGGATTTAAGGTATTCATAATTAAGTCCTAATATAGTCTTAAATTGAACCTAATTAGGACTATAAATTAGGGTATTAGGACCTAAATTGGTTTGGAGGTCTTAATTAAGACCTTAAGGCCAACACTGCTGAAATTTCCTTACTTTAGCATGCCAGATACACAGGCTATGAGAGAAAGATGTCTTGGCTTTCTACTCTCTTGTTACAGACTGCTATTACACCTATTTAATTGGTGGAGGAGATGGCTATGCAAATTTGTACCATCTCATGGAACTCTTGCTCTCCAAATACACCGATCCCTACCTTCTTTACATTCAATTTGTGCTTGCCATCTTTCACTCCAAGGCAAAAGGCTATCATGGACCCCAGTGTACTGATGCTCTTCCTGCTTTGAGTAAGAAGGGTAAATCAAAGGTTCCATAGACACAAAGGGACCTTGGTCCATGACCATTTAACAAAGGTATCTTTAACATTTATATTAGATTTGGAATGTCAATGTGCAGATGAGGTTCAACATGCAAATCAAATGAGATGAACTCCAGATGCCTTGTGTTAGGGTGTCCAAAGCATCATATTTTGTTTCAAAGTTTACTCATAAAAGTCACACCCATAGTCTCCTGAGTATATCCCACTAAGCACTATTTGCCTATTCTCTCCCAGCTAGTAAGGGGGCATGTCATCTTGAAGAAAAATTATTGAGAAAGTTAGGAAAGCAAAGAGACAGAATTAAGATCCAATCAATCAACTTGTTCTCAATCAATCAGACTTTTTTGAGGATGCATTTGTATGACTCTCTGTTGATGATGTGCTTTGCTTCCAATGGCTTTTATCCCTCAAAGCTGCTTCATTGCAATACGACAAGTTATATGACTGACATGGTCTTATTGGAGGGAGTCAGTGAACTAAACAGATGGAACCTCCACTGCGACCTTACACCTGATTTTGAGTTATGAAATGGAAAATCCCTACTCCTTTGGGATCTGCAAAACATCTACTACTTGACCTTCTCAGTTAATTCAACTTGTGTATAGAAAAGCATTACACATCCTAGCATCTTGGAAATCAGAGCTAGGTGAAGTCTAACTATGGAGTCTGTGAGACTTACCTGTGCATGCTTAGAGACTTAAGTATGTAGTACCTTTCAATTCAACAGTTTTGATTGAGACATCCAATTGGGAGGGGAGGCACTAGGGAGGCATTAACTACTTGAAGAGGTGAAGTGGCCAGCAGATACCATTCTGGTAAACAATGCTACAGCAATCCTGACCAAGTCAAGGGGGGACTTGAAGCCATTAACTAAGCCATTAACTTTGAGTAAGTCAGTGAATATTCAAGTTCTCTCATTGAATTGTGTGAGAATATAACTGATGATCCTACCAACAGATCCATATATATTAGTTTTATAAAGGTTTGAACTTGGTTTGAACAGAGGCTGCATCAGTGTTGACTGGGTATCCATACTTTGCAATTTGAATTGCTAATTAGAGGTGAATGCTATGTCAGTCAACCTGCCTCTAGCAAGAGTCTGAAACCTCTTTGTATATACTTTTGTCATTGCTTGTCATACTATAGTTAATATGTGCATACTATCTCATCATCTCCTATGTTTGGGTATCTGGTACAGCAAAATGAAGAAGTATTTTCATCTTGAAATAAAATATGTCATGTGCTGCTGCACAAGATACTGCTGATACTTGAGGGCCTGAATTTCAACAAGAAATGTTCATCAGACAGAGCTGTCCGTGAAACCTCTAACAGCATGGTCCAAGGATTGAAAGCCAGTTGAATATAAGAGGCAGGAGCTGAGGCGTGAATATCACAACAGAACCATCCATAATCCTGCATTTCAACATGATGTTCATTGTGCATATTTCAGTTGTTGCCTTATCTTGAAATTGCTTATTACTCCAATAGACCCCAGTTGCTTTTGTTTTGTTCATCACTGCCTCCTCAGTGTGCACTGTTGGCTGCTTCAGCAAAGGGTAAATAGACAATTTGAATATTTATAAATTCTAGCTTATTCAAGTTGATTTATCCTAGGCAAGTTGATGACTGTTCAGGCTTTATCAATACCTTTTGCAGTGTTTCTGTACAAGGACCTGTGAGCTTCAACATACACAATGCGCAGTGCTAGGGCTTGGCATGGTGCCATATACAGAGTGTCCATATTGCCCATACCATTGACTCCCATATCGCAGTACCTGTAAGCATGTCAATACAGATACGGTGCCAAGCCCTACCTCAGGCTTGAGCAAGGACTTGAAATATTGTTTTTTTTTGCCATCTCACTCATAAATGTTGACATATCAGCCTGTTCTGTTGGCACAAGAATGGATGATTCTGGTTGACCTCAAGGAACCACCTGGAGTGATGAAGAAGTGAAATAATGGCTGGGTACTTCATTGCACTTTGACATATGCCAAGTATAGAAACTTTTGTATGCTCTGTAATCTGACTATATTTCAAAGACCCAACTTCAAAGAGATAGTCTCCAGGAGGCAAAAGATTGTCTTTAGCAACCTGATTGTTGTAAAGGCTGTAAAGACAGACTACTTCACTATAGGTTCCAGTGAGAATTTGACAAGCATCAAGCACCAGAGCTTTGGGTATCATTGTAGTCATGGGATGACTGCTATCTTGAGTTGGATAAGAGTGTGTAAAAAGTCTTAGGAAGCAGTCCTTGGGGGATGTACAACAAATGTTTACAAGACTAGAGCAACCCTTAACATGTGCTTGGTGGCAAATGGTGGAAGGGTCAAGGAAGGGTTGCAGTTGGTGACATGCCAGTGAACTTGGAATCTATGAATATGTGAGTAATTCTAATGAAGGTTTTACTCCTGTCCTAAGGTTGTAGCATGAAACTAAAGGGAAAGGATCAAGGCCTGGGAGTATCCCTCAACTTATGCTCACTAGTTAATTTTATAAAGATCTACTACATGAAGGAAAAGACTTGACTAAAAATTGCTATGATGCAGTAAAAATACAAGCACTAAATAGGAAGTAGGCTACAGTCACATCTACACATTTGACAGGAACTCAGTTGACAACAGATCTTGTTCATTTTCCATTAAAACAGTTTATATAGGTTGACTATGACAAACTGGCATTCTTCTCAAGCTCATCTCAGGACTAGGTGAAAGCTAAGGCATTGCATGTGATCTACT
The DNA here is from genome assembly GCA_009733575.1 of Gymnopus androsaceus JB14. Lineage (NCBI taxonomy): Eukaryota > Fungi > Basidiomycota > Agaricomycetes > Agaricales > Omphalotaceae > Gymnopus > Gymnopus androsaceus. The sequence continues at coordinate 65,703 of ML769697.1, read as the reverse complement.
CCAATTTTGGTTCCTAGCACTTTGACTACCACTCATTTCCAATTGTCTTAAGACCCTGGTACTCTTTCAACCATCAAAAAAAAGATAATGGAGAGCCCAAAAGAAGCTAAGTACTCTGTTTTCCTACAGAGCAGCACTGATATCATTGCTGTCCTTTCACCTCACCCTACTTAACAGTACTTGAATGGATCAAAGTCTCCCTAGGATGCCGATCTAGATGATTTCATTTGTGAAAAAGCATACACAATACTGTATAGTTTTGAATTTAAGTTTGGCCAACATTATGCATTACAGATTGAGCCCATTGAGTTCATGGTTTAGCTGCCAGCAAGTAGCATTACAAACCTGAACTTGATTCAATTTATAGTGGCCAGCAAAGCTGGCTGCACAATTTACCTCATAAGCACTGAAAAATACAAGCTAAGAGGCCCAAGGGGCATTCAGCACCAGAATGGCAGACAAAGTGCTCTTAATGTGACTTGTCATGTCATCATCAAAATGCCAATGCTGATCTAGGCACTTAATGACAATTGCACCAAGCTTTTTTCATTGTAAAGGGTGAGAGTGCTATCACTAAAGTAAGTAGTTGTCTATGGTAGACTTTACAGTGTATATAAGTATAGTAGCAAATATTTGTATGGGTATGTTAAGATTTGTGGAAGTGTGAATGAATGGTTAAGTGTAGCACTGTGCACACTAATCAGAGTCTTGTGTGGTACCTTTCCTAACTAGGCAAGGTAGGTGAAAGTCTGCCATTCAGATGCCAAATGCCCCTTGCAGAGGCTAGTGTGATGCATTACTGAACTTAAATTTGAAACTGTACAGTATTCCATTACTTGAGCTCTTATCAGATGGCACTGGAGAGTGAGAATGGAGTGGTGGATGTTTGTCTTGGGGTTCATGGAGTTGCAAATCTTCATGTATGTGATGCAAGTGTATTTCCAGATTCTCCAGCAGCACATCCTCAGGAAATATGGTATGCAGTTGTGGAAAATCCTCCAATTTGATTATAAAAGTAATATGATTTCACTCTGAATATACCACATTCACAATTATGCCAGGAGTTTCTATTCAAAGCTTCAAGACTATTGGTTATTGATGGCCAAAGTGTTCAATCTTCAACCATATCAGGAGAGTAACTTTTATGAATCCTGTTTCCAGGTGATTCAGGGTAATACAATGAAAATTCCCAATCCAGTTATACTACACAGTACAATTCACTCCTGTATGCATTGGTGCAATTTCTCCCATAATGCTCCCATAATGTGTCCCAATCTGCCCTCCATAGATCCTTCATTTGCCCAACACAAGATGAACAGCAGGTGTGATGTGTTATGAATGTTCTTATCAAATCAAATACATGGTATTATTCACTTATCATTTTCTTTTGTTTATCCTTGTATATCTATAAGCATGTGCTTGTTTAGACACACAACTATACTGATTGGTTATGTTTACCATATTATTAGAGTTCTGCCAATCAGAGCATGATCATTTCCAATCATAACACATGTTAGCATGTCCATACTTGTAAGGTCAATCTCTTATTACTTATTGTCATTTACTTGTTTTCTTTTCATTGTTTTGTGCATTGTTACTGCATGGTCAGAGTATAGGGCTATGGGCTTAGGGTTCATACTTAGTATATATAGTAGTTGTAGCTGTAGCTTAGTCCTTAGCTTCAATCTCATCAATACCTTCTAGTTCTCAATATCATCTTCTCTTTTCCTCATCATTCTTGTCTTTGCTCTTAGTTGGAAGTTGTGACACCTGGTACCTTGTGTTGTGGGGAGCTAGTTGCTGACAGAAGATTGAAGCTACCTTCTTCCACTTGTCACAGATTGTTGCTTGTTGTTGATACTGGTCAGCAGTACTCTTCAACATTGTTGTGATTTCTTGCTAATCAAGATTTCACATGTATACCTCATGCTATGCAATCATAATCCTTTTATCCTGCATGTTACACTCACCATTTTATTTTATCCCACAACAGTATTTCATGAAAATAACCAAGCATTCAATGCCTGTTTAACATATTGAAATCTCTCAATAGCAAACACCTCTTTGCTCAACCTCAAAGTACTTGTGTTCTATTCATTTTATCACATTCCTCTTCCTTCACCCTTCTATTTCTTTTATATCTTTTTCATCATTTTATATTCTGAGAGTTGTTGATCACATTCACCTCTCACCATTTTATCCTTTACCTGATACCATGCTGCTAACTCTCAACTGGTCACTCTGTCTGATCAAACCACTATACCCACACCTCCAACACCACACACCTTATCCACAATGTCCGAATACCAATACCACTTCCAATCCTCAATGCATGATGATGTATATCTTCATCCCAAACTCCTTCAAACCACTGAACCCATTCCACAAGTCAACCCCAATGCTTTGCAGCATGCAGAAGAACCTTCTGTGGAAGGTATCATACAATTTCTATGAAGTAGAGGGTTCAGAATTATTGAACCAGGAGAAGCACCAGGAAATCTACAACCTACACCAAGGGGTATGCAGAACTTTAAGTGCCCATATCATGGGGGGAGGGGAGGGGGGGTTGAGACAGCCTTAAGGTTAAAATATTTTTGCTACTTTATGTGGTGTTTCTGGCTGGAATCACATTTTTGCATGATCTTGTAACTAACAGATTACTTAATTTCAGACTATTGACTTCCTTCAGAAACCACTAATAGTAGTCCTTCTCATCTAAAACATCAGTCTAAGCAAGCTCTTGACACATTGGAAGCTCAATGAACCAATTATTCAGATAAATTACCTAGGAACATTGAAGCTTTTATTGTGTGTTCAAGTCTTTGATGCGATTGAAAGGTAAGTTGAGGTATTTCTCCTCTGAAATCAGTGTCTAAGCTTGCCATATCATCATCTATCTCGTCAAGGCTCTCTAGATATGCCTGTTGAACAGCAAGTGAGACAAATGATGAAATCACATTACTAACCAAGTGTAAGGCTTGAGGAGTGGAACAGTTGTGTGAGAGAGCTAAGTATTGTCTGAGAGGACAGTAAAGCAGTAGTATTGCAGAGCGATTTGGGACTATAGGTAAACTACTACAGCTTATATACTAAATGTCTGTAAAACTGTACAGTACCCTAAATCTAATAATAGGTACAGTATTGGTAAGTGTCCATACGGACAATGGTTCCTACAATGTGATGTATGTATATACATCAGCAGTTGATATCTTAGCTATAATTACATGTACGTAAATAGCGAATGACATTAATCAAATGATATCAATACATAGGAATGTGATTTTGGTGATCGGTAAGCCGATGTTGAATATCATGGTACAAAGTACCTGATCATGTGTCCATGATTGCGAGCGTATCTTTCAACACTCCCCCTTGCTAAGATCAATGGATCGGCGGGGATAAGGTTTAATGGATCTTTAGATGAAAAGAAAATAAAATCTATGTAAGAAGGGCAACGGGAGCTCTAAGGCCAAATCTACTGAGTATGTAGCGAAAACGGGTCCTGCTATCAAATCCGAAGCCATTAAAGGCACATGCGACTATGAGATAGTCGAGGATAGAGACTTCTGTGCTTTGCTACCATACGTTGAAGGAACATGAAGTCCAAAGACGGAGAAGTAGGTCGCGGAGGCTGGATCCAAGACCAAACAGGAGCTTGGCCTTTGGTGATGTTGCCTGCGACATGTTCTTGACTATATTGAGCTCGAGGAGCTCAACGATTTCGCTGCCCGGTCATCTAAAGTTCCTGGATCAGGGGTATGTACTTCGTGGAACGTTAATTTCCTGAAGGGTTTGTTTTCTTCGAAGTTAATTCCCAAAAGATCCTTAAACTTTGCGAATTTAACAAGCGTGAGAGATTTTTCGTTAGAATATCTGCAATGTTATCTTCTGTGTGAACGTAAAATAGTTCAACTTCATTCAATTCGACTCTTTCCCGGATGTAATGGAAGTGTATATCAATATGTTTGGTTCTTCTCTCTTGAATTGGATTCGAAGCGAGAAAGATGGAACCTTGATTGTCGCCCAGCAATGGTAAAGATTGAATTGAAATTCCAATCTCTTTGAATAGAGATAGGAGCCACATGAGTTGTCGACATGAGTCAGACAATGCCATATATTCGGCCTCAGTGGATGAAAGCGCAACGGTCTTTTGTTTGTGGGAAACCCACAATATTGGACCATTCGCTAATTGGATGATCATCCCGGTATGGGATTTTTGATCATCAGGATCAGATGCCCAGTCAGAATTGCAATAGGCTAAAAAACCAGCATCCGAAAGACTGTCAAACACGAGTTCATAGTTCCTGGTGTACAAAAGGTAGCGTAGGATATGAAGTGATTTGGCGTAATGGTCTTTACTTGGACTTGCGGAGAATTGACTTAGTTTGATAACCGCAAAAGCGATATCAGGGCGTGTGCCTAACATGAGGTACAATAATGATCCTATGCCGCTTTGGAACTGGTGTCGCAGTTGAGGGTCTACATGACCATTGTTTGCAGATGGTGTCCAAGAAGAAGGTAATGGGGTGTGAGCTTCTTTTGCTTTGTCCATGCAAAATTGGCAAATGATCTTGATAAGGTAATCCCTTTGGTCAAGAATCAATTTTCGCTTCTTGCGATCACAAGTTATGCGCATGCCAAGGAACTCTTTTGGTTCACCTAGATCATGGCAATCCCATGTTTTCATAAATTCCTTTTTCTTCTTTAGGACTAAATCCTTATCAGAACCCATGAACAATGCGTCATCAACATATACAATGGCAATTACGGTTTTGCCTTTATCTTTGAAGACGTATACACCGGCATCTGAATTACAGCGCTTAAATCCTAGTTTACCCATAGAGGCGGTGCACTCTTTCCACCAGGATAAGCCAGACTGTTTCAGACCATAAAGCGATCGGTGTAACCTCCAAACCTTTGTTTTGTCCTTAACAAAGCCTTCGGGTTGTTCCATGTAGATTTCTTCATCTAGCTTGCCATAAAGATAAGCCTGTTTGACGTCAAGAGCCTGGATTTCCCAGTCTTCTAAAGCGGCTAAAGCTAGGAGTGTTCTACATGTTTCAAATCGCGCAACAGGCGAAAACAACTCGTTATAGTCTATCCCTTGAACTTGTGAAAATCCTTTAGCGACGAGTCGGGCTTTGTATCAACCATCTCTCTTCTTGTTAAAAACCCATCGACATTTAATAGGTTTACGACCAGGAGGTAATTTGACAACCTCAAAAACGTTCCGTTGTTTTAATCCATCAATTTCCTCAATGCAAGCTCAATCCCATTTTTTGATTTCTTCCTGACTATTACCGGCACTTCGGTAATCTGCTTGTTGTGACCATGAGTCAGGGAAATTATTCAAATAACTTTGAATATCAAACTCGGCAAGGGAGTTTGAATAGGGAATCGAATGAGCAAGCAAGAAGTTTTGTAATTTTACTCCCCCTTCCTTAATCATTGATATGATATGCTCCTCAGATTCAGGTTCCATGTCATCATTTGATGATGATACAGGCTCATCTTCGTCCGAATCAGGACTAGGAGAGCGTGGTCTGTTTGAAGGACCAGCCTGTGGCTGTGCGGGATCATTCAATGGTAAAGGAACATTGCGAGCCGTTTGGCGTCGCCATCCGGCACTAGTTCCAGGAGTAGGAACCATGCCAGGCCGGGTAGGGGGTCTACGTTCTCTCACAGGATTCTGTCGTTTCCATTCCGCAACATCCTCTGGTCTATGACTGAAAGGATCAGGACGAGGAGGCGTAGGTGGACGGCGATTATCCTGTGGAGGCGGACTTATTGATGGAGACCGAGATGGTTGATGAGGTGGGAGGCCATCATCAGAAGAATCCTCATCATCAAATTCACCAGGCAGATCTGGTGGATGATTCGCATTCTCATTTCGAGTCAAAAACGGTATTTGATCTGGATCAAAAAGATCGAGATCATCAGGTGGTGTGTCTGCATCACCATCTGAGGGTCGTGAAGAGTCGGATTTATCATAAGGGTTAGATCGGACAGGTTTGTCGGGTTTTTCTCCTTCTCCAGATTCAGATTTACAACGTGGGAACCAAGTTTCGTAAAAGGTAGCCTGGGCACCAGTATAAATGGTGTTGTTGTTTCGCATGAATATATATCCTTTGCTTCCTTGGTCATATCCAATAAAAATCATAGCCTCGGAGTGTGCAGATTGTTTATTTTTACGTTGTCCTTTAGGGATAAAAATGTAAGCACCAGAACCGAATGTTCTAAAATAAGAAACATCTGGTTTCTTCCGAGTAAGATTTCAGTTGGAGTCTTCCAGTTCAATCGACGCATTGGTGTGCGATTGTACACATGCATCGCAGTGGAATATGAAAATTCCCACCAGGACTCCGGACAGCAGGCGTGATGCCGCATTGATTCCGATTTGTCCATAAGTGTGCGATTGATGCGTTCCGCGCGACCATTTTGTTGATGAACGTGAGGTTCAGATTTTTGGACCTCAATACCTTCAACTTTGAGAAACATTTCCATGATTTCGTTTAGAAATTCTCCCCCTCGATCTATGCGTATCTTCTTGATCTTTCGACCAGTTTGCTTTTCAGCCCAAGATTTATAATCTTTAAAGGCTTGAAATGCATCAGATTTTTGACGCAATTTGATCGAAACAGCATATGAAGAACAATCATCCAATAACGTAATCACGTATTTAAATTTGTGATACGATAGAGTTGGTAATTCATTTAGATCCATGTGAATGAGATCAAGGATGTGTTCTGCTCGCTTATTTGAAAGGGGGTAAGATTGCTGCGGGGCTTTGCCAAGAGCGCAACCTTTACATGGAATTTTCTCAGTGGGGATAGGTATTTGTTTAGGAAGACCTTGTACATTCTTAGAAGCATTGCATAAAACATCATTTCCAGGATGACCGAAACGGTTATGCCATGTGTTGTAATCTATTGAAGTCATTGAGACCATTTCACGCTCTGGATTTAGTATATCTGAGCGGAGCCAATGAAGGCTTTCACCGATAAAATCGGGATTGCAGGTCATTATGATCTTACGATCAGGCTTCGTACAAATCTGAGTTCTATCCTCATTTATGACTGTATAACAGCCTTGTCGGTTCAATTGACCGATTGAAAGTAAGCGGTGTGGGCAGTGTGGTTGGTAAAACACCGGATGTAACTTAGTCGTATGGGTAAAGCCAGTGCCATTCTGGTGACAAATGTAGATTGTCCCAGATCCCAAAATGAAAGAATCATTGCAACCGTCAGCAGTTTGTACTGGACGAGGAGTTTCGAATTCCTTGTAGTCAGCAAAGTCTTCAATATATGGGGTGAAATGTCCTGAAGCGCCTGAATCAAGCAGCCATTTCTGATTAGAAGAACTGGCTGTGACTTGAATTTCCATGCGTTGTTCCTTATTCACACAATTATGCATATAATTTATATATTCAACCCCATCAAGGGGTTGCGGATTACATACAGAGTCCAATAAATACGAAGTAGGAGCACTAAAATTGTATTGCGAATTTATAGGTCCATCAACAGATGGCCTCGGGATAGTGTACGTCGTATAATCGTAGGAGTTCTGTTTAGATATCCGGTGCAAAATTTTAATGAATTTTTTCTTAATGGTAGAAAAGGAGGGAACTTGCCAGAAAATCAATTGCTCTTCACCGGTTCCAGAAGTTTCGCCCTCATAGACATCCATATAGGAGTCAACGAGTCCTCCAAGATCGATCTCCTCTTCCTCAACCTTCATGTTGGCAAGGAGGGGATCAAAATCTCCGGTATAGGGGTCAAAAGATTCGACCGGAGGAGAAGAAACTTCGGTACCATTGGTGATACCAGGAGTCATAGCAATGTAGGCTGCAGCGAAAGTGGCGACAGGAGTTTCCATGGTGGCCTCATGAGCCTGTGCCTTGCCTTTGCCTTTTCCTTTGCCACCACGCCTGAATTTCTTCTTCTTGTTGTTATTCCCGTCGGAATTACCAGATTGGGAAGAGGCACCGGTTTGCGGCCCTTTGGGCGCTCCCTGGTTATCCTTCTTCTTCTTTTGGTTATTCCAAGAAGATCCGTCGGCAGGACATTTCTTCACTGTGGAAAGACGGGATTGAAGAGAAACGGCGGTGGAACGGCGACGTTTGAATTCATCCTGGATGGTGGGAATAATATCTGCCATTTTCAAAGTTTTTGCATCATATTGAGACAAAATTGACATGGCGAGACCATCCATGGATCGAGGTAAGGCAGCAAGCAAGATCATGGCCTGGATTGAATCAGTAAGAATCAATCCGGCATCAGTGAGGCGTGAGAAAATTGATTGAAGGGAAGAGATCGGCATAGCCGGATCAACTCCTTCAGCCATTTCAAACATGATGGCTTCTTTAAAGATGCCAAACATGCCTGCGGCACCGGGACTTCCATAAGTATCTTTGAGATGGGTCCAAGTCTCAGCAGCCGTATCCTTAACAGCAGTTTCGCAGATGTGGTCCGGGAGACGCAAGGAAATGGCACCGATTGCAGCATCGTCATTGTCATCCCAGATTGCTATTTTCTCCAAGATATCAGCAGGGGACGTGTCAATCACCTGGCCAGCGGAATGAGTTCCTGCTGTGACTTCAGCTGTTGTAGCAACACGTGAAGTTTGGACAGGACAATTGTATCGTCCGTTGATATATCCGATGAGTTTCTGGAGGCGGAGATAGGCAACCATGGCGGTAGACCATGTGCTGTAGTTGGTTCCATCCAAATAAGGAATAACGGTAATGGCGGCAGAAGACATTGTGTGATAAGAGTTCTATAAAAGGAAGTCAGCAACATTCAATTAAGAAGTGCATGATTCAGTTATGAACATTGAATCTATCCAACATGTCTTTTACCCATTGACTTAGTCTTAGGTGTTGATCGCATTTTTAATTCCATCCATATTTCCATCTCCGATCTGATCATTCCTATCAGCATCAGCAAGTGTTCATAAGAGGCTATGTACTAAAACCATATGCCAATAGAAAACCGTTTGTTTGATGTTCTACCAAAAGTGCCGAAAGATCAAATTAAGATCAATTTCGCACATTAAGGTGCACAATCATTCTAATAGGCGTTTAAGGGACTTAAGGCAATATGGGGGAATGAATACAGTAGGAGGCCAAGAGATCTCACACGTGTTCGCATTTGCCCAGCCTACGCGCATATGCTTTTGATTATTCACATAGCGGCAGAAGTCTACCTGGGAAGGGGAATTGGCCCCTAAATCGCTCACGTTGAAGTGAAACGATCAAAAGTTTGTTCATCATGGAGTGCCTGTGTATATACAATATATATAATTAGCCTGAACAGAAGAAGCCTTATATTTTCGGCATTCTTCTCGGAAGAGGAAAGTAAAGCGATCGCAAGTTTTGCCTTGCTACCAAACCAATGCACCACAAGCTTGAACTTTCTAATACACTCGGTTAAGAGTGACCAGAATCGTTCGTTAACGCGATCAACCATTTGACAAAGTCACAATGGTTGTAAGACCTTCGTCGAACAGACTCGGGGCCCATAACCTGTTGAACAGCAAGTGAGACAAATGATGAAATCACATTACTAACCAAGTGTAAGGCTTGAGGAGTGGAACAGTTGTGTGAGAGAGCTAAGTATTGTCTGAGAGGACAGTAAAGCAGTAGTATTGCAGAGCGATTTGGGACTATAGGTAAACTACTACAGCTTATATACTAAATGTCTGTAAAACTGTACAGTACCCTAAATCTAATAATAGGTACAGTATTGGTAAGTGTCCATACGGACAATGGTTCCTACAATGTGATGTATGTATATACATCAGCAGTTGATATCTTAGCTATAATTACATGTACGTAAATAGCGAATGACATTAATCAAATGATATCAATACATAGGAATGTGATTTTGGTGATCGGTAAGCCGATGTTGAATATCACGGTACAAAGTACCTGATCATGTGTCCATGATCGCGAGCGTATCTTTCAACAATGCCCACAACTGATTTTTTCTGTGATGAAGAGCACCGAAAAAATGCTACTAGAAGAAGAGGTGTAAATAAACAGCGGAAATTACAAAAGAACAGTAAACTTAATTTATTATACTTTATCAAAACATGAATCTTGAGAAGAGACTAAGAGACATGAGGAAAGTGAGAGTTTGGCACAGTGAATGCCGGAAAAATACCTCACAAAGGGCCTTGTGACTGTGAGAACTACTTTCTACTTTAGGAAGGTGAGGGGAGGGGAGGGGAGGGAGGATCTTTGAAGGCTTAAGGTTGAGAACCAGCATGATATATAAAATTTCAAATCTGCATACCCCTTGACCTACACCACCTGTTCTGTCCCCATCTATTTCCATCTCTGGAAAATCTCTCTTGAAGGAACCACTGATGTTTAAAGAAAATATAGAGAGCTACCATGAATGGAAAAGGAAACTTGGCATGTGGCTGAGTGACAAGAAGAACAAGGTCTGAACTGACACAGAATGGATCAATATTGCTCCCTCCTATATTGATGGAGAGAAAGTATGAGATTGGGTCAAGAATTACTATGACCAAGAGTATGATTATATACAATGTTGTTGGAATATGACATGGGCTTTATTTGTCACAAAGCTCAATGAAATGTACCTAGATATGGCGAGGCATGCCAATGCCAGAGAGAAATTCAAGAGAGCTCATCAAGGAAAGGATGAAAAAGTTTCAACATTCTTTGAACATTTCAAAGTGTATGGTCATGACCATCTAAACACAGTCATGTTTAGTGTTGCCGCGGCTCGGCTAGCCGCTAGCCGGCTCATGAAGCTGCGGCTCGGCTTGAAAATCTCTAGCCGAGCCATCTGAAGCCGGTACAGAAAAACCTTGCCAGAGAAGGAATGGTGGGTTTAGATGGTACTGTATCTACCTCTCCACTATGTACATGGTGAAAGAACTTGAAATGGATCACTTTCGCGCTCGTCGCTATTAAAATGTAAAGTTTGACATGATGGGTGCTAATTGGTCCCTTGACGACGTCGACGGCGTTTTGCTCATTGATGAGCATGTTTTTCTCACCGCTCTGGTGGTAGGGAGATTCGATGAGGGCTCTAGAGTACCTCAGAGCACCTCGGGATCATTGACCTTTGCTCTTTTCTTCATTATTTCTCATAAGCCGTTGCAAGCTGGATGGGTAAATGCGGCTGGTGGCTCGGCTCGGCTTGGGCAAAATCAGCTCGAGCCAAATGTTGCCCGAGCCGCGGCAACACTAGTCATGTTATTAGATGGTAGGACCATGACCATAACGGGATTCCACATTGTCATTAATGGAGATGGAATAGGACCCATCATTGACTATACTGTAGGCGGTGGGATGGTTACACTTCATTAAGAGTTATTTGTACAGAGTACATTCAGTGGGCACTGATACATCAGAAATACACCATTAAATCCCAATTAAACCTCATAACTGGGAAGAGTAATGTCAGAGCCAGTGAGTGACTCAATGCAATGGTTTGGATACATGTAATAAGTATATATAAAATGATGGTAGACAACAAGATGAGGCGGATGGATGTAAACAAGCATGCACCATGCTAATCTTAGTCTGACCGACCATGCACATGGTCATCTTACCATCTCACGGCACAGTCTTAGATGGTCCATACACCATACAATGATTTCCATTGAGGTAGAGGTACGGGTACCATCATGGTGTTACAGTGACTGTGAATTGTACAGATACAGTCATGGTGGTAAGCCCCAATTAACTCATAATTGACTATGTTGCTTCTTGCAAAGCTCATACAACATTTGTGCAATATCATTGATGTCTTTTCAGTCCAATTTAATTGACATTCTCCTGTCTATCATGAAAGGAGGCATTACATCCTTGCTGTCCCCAGACCATGCTCAACATTATGACCAGCTGAGCAATTCTGGGAGTAGCTCACAATTATCTTTTGGCTGATTACTATTACTGCAATGAGCATACTGTGTATTGATTCTGATTGAAGACTCACTGAGTGTATAGAGAAAACATCAGCAAAACCTGGATAATTGCCATAGCTGTTATAGCAAGCCATAGAACTATGAACTGCTATGGGTAGCTATGAGTTACTATGAGCTTCCCAAATTATATTGCCTGTTGACAGATGTCATGCTCTATAGTGATCCATAGCAATCCATAGCAGCCCATAGTAGCCCATAGCTCTGGATAGATGGGGACCTTGCTATGGGTGTTATGAGTGCTATGAGCACTGGATAGCACTATCTAGTGCTGTCCAGTTCACCAAGGTTTTGCTGATGAAGGTGTACACTGTAGAGCAGATTAATGATTAATTAATGAAGACACAGATTCAAGAGTGTAAGAAACTGTATACCTGCACATATATGCATTTATGCACAGTAGACAAGTGCAGTTGGCATGAGTTATCATGCTTTAGGCTCAGTTTCAAACTTGCTTCAATGAGATTTTTCATTGTCCAGCACATAAACCAAGATATCAAAACAACTATATACGTATTTCTGTGCCAAAAAAAAGTGAACTGTCAAATTTCTGTGCCACATCTATACCCTACATTCTCACTCTCATAGCCACAAGGACTACATAATTTCCAATATGAAAGTCCAATCTAAGTAGACTCAGTAGATATGATTAAGTATACCAAAAACATATAGTATCCTCACAGTTTCTACATTCAGACAGTCTCAGTGGAGTATATTATCATTTACTTCAGTGTGTTAGGAGGTGTCACACTGCTACCATTGAGATTCTTCTTTGCCATGACTTGGATGCTTGACCTGTCAAACATCCCGCCTAATCTCCTTCACAATAATCCTATGTACCATCTGTTGTAATTTTTTATTCAACCTCAATGCATAATTAGACTCCATGTACATTTACTAGTCCTTAGCATATCTCTTCTTGGAGATTGTGTTGGAAGTACCAACGAATGTGCAATGGGTCTGTACACAGATCCACTGCTATCTATTTCACTGATATGTAGACCAGTTAGAGCCTAGATAGAGTACCTTATCTGTCACCGACCTCAGTATATAGCATAGACTTGATGTAAGTAAGTACTTATCCGTTTATCCATCCAAATGTCACTGTAAGGGCAGTTGGATGCTACCTCCCCTCCAACAATATCCCTGGGCTCCTACGCTCGCTTCAACGACTCCTTCCCTGTCTCTACAGCACCCAGTATGATGCATATACTTGGGAACTCTCGGCTTATCACCCATGCATTCCGATGGCATGAGACTCCCAAATACCAGAAAACCATTCAGTTATCTTTTCTCTGTTCCCACTATCGACATATGACTATACCTCACTATTGCATAACCTGTTTTCTACACAAGATCTACACCAATTCCAATGCTAATAACCTAGCTACTGAACATCACAGCCTCTCACCTTTGAATATGTCCACATTATGGCTTGAATGAGAACTAAATATTGACATGCCTGAAGAACATTAGCTTAAGAATCAATGTGTGGCCTTTAGTACTTGCTGTGAATCCATCAGATTTCAAATTTATGGTCCAAGGGAGGTATATGCATCTGTTGATTTTTCGAGCATTTCCAAGAATGACCCTTGTCAAAGACTTGGTGGTTGCTGTGGAGCATATTTTCTCCGGGGCAAGAGATACTATATCTCTCCGTTGTGCTTGTTTGAAGCTGGAGACAATTTAGGTGCTGATGTTGTATAAACACCTACTTAGACTCAAGCGCAAAGTGCTTGAAGATGCTTTAAAGGCTACCTTAGATGCATAGAGCTTTTTTCGAATAATATGTCATTCTTTATGGCCGTATTACCCGTCCATATACTGTACATCAGCAAAACCTGGATAATGGTCATAGCAGACCATAGCAGGCCATAGCAGCCATAGTTCTGTCAAGAACTATGGCTGCTATGGCCTGCTATGGCCTGCTAAGAGGTTCTGTGGGATCACTGACTTGTATCGCCGTTTGACAGCCATCTGACAGCCATCTGACAGCTGCTCGACACTTGTCATTCTCTCCCGCCAACAGTATATAAGAAATGCGGAACCATCTGCGTTGGAACTTCAACTTCGTCTCAATCCTCAGTCACCTAAGCTCATTGAATAGTATTCACAGTACGTCTCATTAAATTCTTCAGTTTTGAAGTCTTTATCTACTGTGTGCACAGAAGGGTTATCACTTACAGAGTAGTATGGTCTCGTTATATGACTTATAAGTTATAGCTACGTAGTTTTAATACATTATCATTGTCCTAGTACTACTATGAACATGAAGACATACAGTAAATGATTTTATTTCGGCGTCGTTCGATTTTATGATTCTCCGAACAATTCAAACAATTAATATATTTAGTATTGAATGGAATGACAACTGACATCAAGTCTCGACATTCCGGTGAATCCATAGCGATCCATAGCAATCCATAGCAATCCATAGCTCTGGATAGATGGACCTTGCTATGGGTGCTATGGGTGCTGGACAGCGCTATCCAGCGCTGTCCAGTACACCCAGGTTTTGCTGATGTAAAATAACAGTACCGTACCGTAAGCTCTTCCAAAAAAAAATTACAGTACGGATACAAGATGGAAAGGACCCATAAACTACCGTAAAGTATACGGCCCTAACTGTATGTGGTACAGTGCGGATCCCTAGGGCTTATAAATACTTAGTTAGCCTCAATATAGTTTCAAACCTCTCAAAAGCTCAAATTATTTCGCAATAAGTTACAATAAGTTAGCTTGTCAAAATTTCAAACTCTGCTAACTTATTTACTTGTGCCGAGATTTGCCGTTAAATTTACATTTTTAACAACATTAAAAATACCATTTGCGCTACTTGTGGGGTGTGAGTATGGGCGCTATCAATGTTCCATACATTCTATAGCTTACTTGCATTGGTTCAGATAGTACAACATGCATATATGTGTTAATATATTACTGATATTGTATCACATGCCAGCATTGCCGAGCATGCGTTATACACGTTGTGTAGTTATATACCGCTCATTTAGTAGTTTTCGTACTTTATCTGTGTGCCTACGCTACGTCCAGCAATAGGTCAAACGTTCTCGCTTCCCCTTCGTGAGCCTCAGGTGTTTATTCTTAACAATATGCACAATTTATCAGTAACACTTGAGTCAGGATAGGATGACAATGAGCAGCATACTGCTGATACCAATTGCAAAATTTTCCATGGATGACCCAACTTGGGTCATTATAAACTGTAGGAGCATGATTCACATTAAATAGAGACTCCATAACCTTGTTAGGAAGCGTCGCGTTTCCTAACGAGTCTGCACACGTCCGATCGAACCAGCGGCTGATGGACCGGAAATCCGATGGCAATAGCCTGCCGGTTTTTGACAGGCGCCCAAATTCCTGTTCTTTCTCTTACTGCCACGACGCCACGACGACGCATTCCCAACCACTAAATTCCGACGTCTACGGTCATCTATCCCACAGTCGCTGTTTCGAATGTCTTAGCGGCGCTACCAACGAAATCCCCGATATTTCCTCTCGACAAATCGACTCTTACCCCAAATTCCCCAATATTCCAAACCCTACAAGACCAGTCTCGACACAACTCCCATATCCATTTGTTTCTCATACCAAATTCCCTATTCCATTGTCCTTTCATTTGCTTACTATCGCTAGGGACCGGGACCCATTCCAACGACTCACTATGACTTGCAACTATACTCGGAATTGCGTTGTCACTGCGGGTCGAACTCGCAGTTCTGAACTATATTACCATCACAACGATACCCTCTTCTTACAGTGTCTATGTACCTGCAATGCCCGAGTACCTTCCCTACCCTCCCTTACACTATTACCAATTATCTATTTTATTACGGTGGTACAATGAGTCAACCCTCTCGGACGATACGTTGTATTCTCCCTTTTTCGAGAGACAACTCGCGCAGTGCTGCGCGAGCTGCGGCCCGGTCAAATGCGCAGGTCGCGCAGCTTAATTTACTGCGCGACTACGCATACGCAGGTCGACAAGCCATTATAGTTATATTAATTACTGTCCGATAACCTATATAAGCTGGGGAAAGGCCCCCAGATCAGTTATTTTGCAATTATATCGGTTTTCTTCTCTCATTTGGTCTTTCTCTCTCTCAGTCTCTTGTCTCTTAAATCTCCAGCTCTCTCTCCTCTCTAACAATTCTATTTCTTTGTCACCAACAATGCAACCTTGATCTTGATTCCACTAAACCACCAAACACTCTAGTTATTATTATAACTATACCACACTCCAATTACCAACCCACTGCTCAAAGTAGACATACCTGCCCAGCGGTTTCTGTCAGTACAAGTCCCCAAGACCAATTACTTGGATCCATTACCATTAAAATGGACACATCTTTCCACTTGAAATCTCCCAGAGAAGTCAATGCGACATGCTCTAACAAACCTCTAAAAGTGTCCAGGACGGGGGTGGAATTGTTAGAACAGTGGTTATACACTGTTAATAAGGTAGCGACAGTGTTGGGTAGAGTGTATCAAGTCCTATGAACCTTCTAATATGCTTATTACACCAATCCCTGGCTCTTTGTACACTATAAGTAAGATAAGTTAGAATAAGTTAGAATAAGTAAAATAAGTTAACTTGTCAATTGATAAGTTAGCAAGAAGTTAGCGGAATTTGAAATCATAAGTTAGTTTGGTAGTCATCCCCTGGGGGACAGATGACGGCAAGTAGCAGACTTTTTCTTCACATATTCCACAATCTACTACTGTACCAAACATTGGCACATGGGGCTATTAATGGGGATCTATTGAGAACCCTATGGATGAAGATGCATTTACCAGAGAACATTATACATACTTTCCATAAATCTATGATAGATTAGTGCCTATGAAAATTGGTAAATTAATTAGTAAATTAATTAGTATTTTATTCAAGCATATTGTTTTTGCACTTTTGGCATGTATTCTAGTTTCCTTTGGAAAATCTATAGTAATTATGATCAAAAATTCCTTCACTCTGACTAACTTCTGTTGAAGTTCATTGATTGATGCTCAAATGCACAAAGAGTATCCTAGATGGGATTTGCTGGTATAAAGGTGGGATTGAGTAGCAGATGGCCAACTGGAGGTGGTACATGCCACTCCAACTAATACATTCTTTGAACACCAATGTCAGTTACAATGAGGATAAACCCTCAAAGAAATGAGCTAGAATAATGGTCAATTCACATCTTGGCTATTGGAAGGACAACAAGTGCCAGGTTATTGTTCAGTTGGGAGAATCTTTGTTTAAAGTTTCTTGGAATCACTTAGAAGATGAGAATGGTTGGTTCCAAACTAGATTTGCCTTAGAAGCTGAGAAACATTGGTTCCAGTCTAGGGTGAACCCTAAAGAGAGCTAGTCACAGCATTGCAGAGAAAGAAAAAGTATAAAATAAAATAAAACTGATACCTGATACATTAGAGGTTTGAACACCTGTTGCCAGGTAGCACAAAATTCCCATCAGATGAGCTGACCAAGAATACCATTATGCCATTAAGCACATGTAAGGTAATAATCTAATTGAAATATACTACATTAGCACTGTTACATTGTAAGTAATTTGTTGACATTGGTATTATTTACACTTGTAAGTGATTGTAAACAAATCCAATGCCATAGGTTGGTGCATTTGCCAGGGCTTACTGCTATTGGATTGGAGTAAATTCAACATTCTTGATTTTATTCCAACGCAAATGCACATAGCACAGCTTACCATTGGTCCTCTTGCTTTCACTGCCACCAACAACTTCATCAGCTTCAATGTCTCCTACCTTTGACAATGATGAACCTTAATTTTTTTTTTTTTTTGAATCCTGTTTATTTGCCTCTGCACAAGAGTGTTTGGTAGTGAAAACCTGTTGTGATGCCTGGTACCTTGTGTTGTGGGGAACTAGTCACTGACACCCTCAGCATCAGCAAAAACTGCTTGAGGTACAAAATTTTTTTTAGCAACCTCCCAGGCTGAACTGACCAACCCTGGAGTGTACCAGTCCACAATCCCAGTGCTCCCTTGGTGTGAAAAATCACCTATGAGTGAAATTTTGAGTGAAAAATGATCATTCAGTTGAGCTATCTAGTTTAATGAAAATATACTTATTGGTTGAGTTTTCAGTTAAAGTTGAAAAAAAAGACTGAAATATCAGCTACACTGGCAGCCAAGACAGATGGGCCTCTCAAGTCAGGTATTAAATCACAACCAAATAAGATCTGGCCATTCAGTAGGTTGCTGGGGGTCCATCAGTTTTGGCTGCTAGTGTAACTGATGTTTCAGTCTTTTTTTCAACTTTAACTGAAAACTCAACTGATAAGTATGTTTTCATTAAACAGGTAGCTCAACTGAATGTTTATTTTTCACTCAAAATTTCACTCATAAGTGATTTTTCACACCAAGGGAGCACTGGGATTGTGGACTGGTACACTCCAGGGTTGGTCAGTTCGGCCTGGGAGGTTGCTAAAAAAATTTTTGTACCTCAAACAGTTTTTGCTGATGCTGAGGGTGTCAGTGACTAGTTCCCCACAACACAAGGTACCAGGCATCACAACTTCCAACTAAGACAAAGAGACAATAACAATGAGGAAAAGAGAAGATGGTATTGAGAACTAGGAGGTATTGATGAGATTGAAGCCAAGGACTAAGCTACAGCTACAACTACTATATATACTAATGTACAAGCTCTAGACCCATAACCCTCTACCCTATACATAAGGTAACAATGCATGAAACTATGAAGTACAACAGTATTGACATCTGTAAGTAATAAGTATTGTACATATGTATCCAGCACTGAATGCAGCATCCTAGCATGAGGTATGATCAAGGATCAAGTGATCATACAGCAATTGTACATAGTGTTGCCAATTGCTTGCTATTGCTTGCTCCTGCTTGGCTCAAACGGCTCAGCTGTATCTATTGACTTGGTCCAGCTCCAAGCTGACTTAGTTGCAACTCAAGCCACTAACCCCATATCATTTTGTGCTCAAGGTTCTGGTGGCAAGCATCCTCTCTTCATAGAAAGTATTCTATAGCTATAACTAAACACAATATTCATTGATTTTAGATTAAAATTCAACACATTGGGTATTTTGGTTGCATACCTTGTACTGTTACAGTCTGGTAGAACCAGCTACAATACTAACCACATCCAGAATTCAAACAGTTTTTGCTACATTATGGGCCACACTATGCCTTGACAGTCTTAGTGTACATGTTCTAGGGCATACTGAAGCAAAACCAAGCAAAGAAACATCTGGAAAAAAATTCTATATTTTGTATGACTTGAACCACAGCAAGCCATGAGAGCCATTGAGCCATTAGCACTTAATGGCTTGGCTACATGTGACTTGACTCCAGCTTTAGCTGGCTTGGAGCTGAGCAATTGGCAACACTAATTGTACATGTGTCAAACTCTATAAAAAGGTAAGCATGTCCAAACAGCATAGCCACATGTCTAAATAAGTGTGTGCTTATATAAGCACCAAGGAAATATAAAGGTAAAAAAAGAGAAATGATAAGTAATAATGTCCACGTGGGAGATAAGATAAGAACATTTGTAACAGAGGGCTGTTGAAATATCTTTGATACAGTATGGTCATGGCACCACTGTGAATATCATGGACTGTTAAAAACATGGCCATGACCATTTACAGATGGTAAGCCCTATATAAGACTGCCATAAGCAGTGAGCACCCACTTGGCCAATGGCTGTCAGGCCAAATCTGAGACCTCTGAAGCACCCAAAATGACATTAAGCATATGCTGACTGTGGGAAGTTAATGCCCTTTAAGGTAAGGTCAGTTCAGCTTCTAAGGTCCTTAAAAAAAACTCAACATTGTGTAATTAAAAAAAATTTCTGATCCCCTTGTTTCACATGAATATTGGTAAATCAATCAGTATTTCATTCAAGCGTATTTTTTTGCACTTTTGGCGTGATAGGCAGTAGGTTGATGGAAGAAAATGCGTAAGACAGGCCGTCAAAGCTGAACTTACACTTTTAGATCCGGATTTTTTGCGGCTACGCTGCAAGTTATGAACCGCATATAAGCAGTACTGTTCAGGCGCTCTGCGGTATTTGCTGCTTTCTAAGTGTTATATTGATGTGGCACATAAAATACAAGTGGATCAAGCCTTAAGGCCGTACAACCCAGCAACTTTCACCCCAGTAGACTCCCCGGACAAGTATGCACCAGCTACCGTTCCGCATTCCTCGAACGGAGCAGCATGTTCGCCGCAAAACCAGAGTCTCCGCTCTACACAACCTTCCTTGAATGCTTCTACATCCTTGTCCGCTTCTTCTATCCCAGTTTGAAAGTTACAATAACTTCCGTGACCATTCAGTTCATCTTTCAGCCATTCCGTAGCCAAGATCGCTTGCGGAGTACAATCCGAGTTCTTTGGGTCGAAGCCTGGAAGTCGAGAGTAGTATGGGAAAAGAATTTATCGAGAAAGTTATGTTTATCCTCCTTTGAATTGCCATGTATAGAATTCACTATATGCCTGGAGCAGTCGCCATAGAGGTAGAATAGAATCGTTGGGTGATTATTTGGTGGTGAAAACGCAGCCAAGTTCCAGATCTCCTGCGGCCAGTGATGAGGGTTGGTTTCTTCGGCATATCGTGGCCGCAGCCAGTTTGTGTAACTCGGAAAAGAGTCGTTTGTCTTGTCCTCTATCCAGAAAGCTGTTGGGAATGTAATGAATACCTTCTCAAGTTGAGAAAGTTTCAAGTTATCGATAGCTGAGGTGAGTCTCGGTGGCAGCGACGGAATAAAGCAGTCGGGGTACTTTTTGAGCCATCCCAAAGGAGTCGACATCACCACCTCGTCGAATTCACGGATAGAACCGTCATCAGTAGTAACGCAGACCTTTTGGCCCGAAGTACGCTCCTTAGGTGTTCGAACAGAAACTACTCTCTTCCCAAGAAGAATTTCTGCTTTATCTGTCGCGGCCTTCGATATTCTGTCCATAATGGCGGAATAGTTCGATGCCACGAACATTTCCTCTGCGAATTGATCAGTGATCCGTTAGATTTCTCGTAGAAATGCTCCTACCTCCTCCACAGCATTCCTCCATCCACGCAAATCTCAGACTCTGCTTCCACACAGGTTCACCGACGTAAGCACCCCACATCTCGCTCATCTGCAAAAGTGTATCCTGTTCTCGTTCGTCTTTTAGCTCCTCGTTGCACCTTCTTTGAATGAAATCGTATAATGAATCCTTTGCGGGAATACTCTGCCCATGATCTTTATGAGCTTCTGCGCTGTATTCGAACGCTTCCTCGATGACTTTCCATAGCAGTGTCGAAAGCCTATCCGTTTCCTCATCGGGAAGCATCTTCCCCAAAAGAATCGAACAACATCTGCTTCGAGTTCCAGTGATGCATCGGTGTGTTGGTTTCTGTCGCCAGCCGTAATATCGGATGCACTTCACCGCTATCCCAAGTATGAATCCAGTTCGCTCCGCTACCAGATTTGTGTTCGGATCTGTGAGACTTGATGAACAGGAACGGATTGAACTTACATATCGATTTCATATCCCAGTTCTTTGGACTGGCAAATCTAAAAACTGAGTTAATGAAGATTGCTTTAGGGAACGGCTTGGGTCATTTACTCTGCCACCTATTCTGTCTCTGGCTTCGAGCATGGTAACCTGGAAGCCGTGTGAGAGAAGGATATCTGCGCATCGCAAAGCCAGAGACTCCGGCGCCTACAATACAGACATGATTGGGCTTTTCGTGCTGCATTACAGTGATGAACAAGACGATCAAAGGTCAAATCGTGGCGAAAGCAAGGTCTCCGACCAATGTGATTCAATTGACGCTGCTTGTGGAGGAAGAGAAGAAAGCTTCGTGTGCTTTAGACCTGTCTCTGCCCTTAAATATTGTCTGTCAACGACACTTGTGTGCTAGGTGCCATTTCGCTACACCTTTTCTTCTTCATCTGGACTTGCTTGGACATCTCACAAGTTCCATTAGGGGGCTGCCCAGGACGAGATACATTGTTGGATAGAAATTCTGGACATACGCATCTACACAGCCTCTATACATACAATCCAAGTCGCCATGCTTTATCATTTGAAGTGACTGTGACAGAGCCCGAGAATACCGAATACAGAATAAAGAACGACATAGAATGATGAACAAGCAACCGACGTGATAAATAACGATTATCAATGAACAGTGTACGTAGAAGGATATATTGTCCTTAGCGAGAGAAAGACTTCACTAGACAGATTCAAATGTACTCTACCATGTCAAGGACAATAAATACACTTCATCAAACTGTTGAAATGATTCTGTGAACAAGGTTATCCGCCTATACATATCTTCGATCCTGCACGGGAGAAATACTTGATCAGTTTCTACGTTCCCGTAACACTGTACAAGGGAAGACTTACCTCCTAGGTTGCTCAGCATCTTCCTCGCGCGCGCGCAGATCCCTCTCCGCCGTAACCAGATCAAATAAAATGAGCATATCCGAGTGACCTCTATTCGTCGCGAGTTGATACGGAGTATCACCATCGACATCGACGTTATTGATGTCAGCACCGTGATCAAGAAGGACGCGAGCAATCTTGAGATGGTTGCCATAAGCCGCCATACTCAGAGCCGACCAACTAGAAAAAGATCAGCGTCCTTATGAAAAAAGAATGCACTGCAATACTCACCCCCAACGATCCATCGCGTTAACATTGCATCCAAGTTTAATTAAGTTGATGACCTTATCTAGGTCTCCATCGCTAGCAGCCTGAACAATCGCTGTCTGCTTCTGCAATAGCTTCCTGACCAACCTCGTAGGATCCATTGCTTTCTTCTTTTTCAATGGAGGAGAAGGAAGGAGAAGCTCTTCGCTTGGCTGTTTTTGTCGCACCTTGGCCTCGAACTCCTGCTCGTTACTAGAGACAACGGTAATCGAACTGGAGCTAGCGGCGGATGAGCTCGCGGTGATCGTTAATCCATCTGAATTAGGAATGGTATTTGGAGGCCCATCAGCGTCTGTACCCTGCAAAAGGTATTCTTTCATCCAGTTGGTGATATATGGACGGTGCTCCTCCATGAGCGCGGGAGTGAGACCGACATCTTCAAGTTCACGACGGAGTTCGTTCCATACGTCGGGGGACTCGATAGTCTCGATCGCATCAGGAACTGATATGATGGACCCTTCACGATAACCTGCACGCACTTCGCTGTAGAACTTGGTGAGACGTTTGTCGAGTCTTATTAGGGAGGCACTAAGAT
Source organism: Gymnopus androsaceus JB14 (assembly GCA_009733575.1). Lineage (NCBI taxonomy): Eukaryota > Fungi > Basidiomycota > Agaricomycetes > Agaricales > Omphalotaceae > Gymnopus > Gymnopus androsaceus. The sequence continues at coordinate 42,495 of ML769697.1, read as the reverse complement.
AAAGTCAGAGTGCTATTCTGAGTTCAAAAAATGCGATGTGCATACCTAGCTAGTGAGGTGTTGTAAGCAGTCAACAGCGTTACTTGGCTAATCAGCCTCGACCTCACGTCCGCCAAATCCTCTAAACCGAACCTCATCCGATCCCAAGTCCTCTGTGACTGAGTCCGGAGAGACTCGTACGAATTCAACAGCTTCTGGAGATCTTTAAGGATGTCATTGCAACCATCGACGTGAATCTGGAGACGCTTTCGCCGGGAAATGTCGAGATCGGTGAATTCACCCATAATGTCCTCCGTTTCCTTCAGGATTATGTGTAGTGAGGCTACTTCGGTAGACAGACGCCGGAAGTCATCATTGGAGTCTCTGCACCCTTTGTAAAGGGTCCAGGCTAACTGGGCCACCAGGACGACATCCCCAACGCCGACGCCAAAGCTCATGGTTTAGGAGAGGCTTCTGAACAGATCTGAACGAATGTTGGGCCAAAGTATGTCGTGAGATTCATACGTGATAATGAATGAACACTTCCGTAGAGTGCTTATTCAACAACGTCTGCATGTCAAAAGTGTGATAAAGGCAGATGAAGGGATGATGAAGGGGCTGATGTTTATGAACATTTTGAATGAGCTTACGATTTGGGGTTACATGAGATAGGCGCAGTACTGAAAGACAATAGTTTTGCTATAGGTTTGCCTATAGACATGAATTCATATCTCCAGCTTTGGAATGGTGTTCCTTCCAACTTCAACAGACAATTAATGTGTAGGGTTGAAACAGTTCCGAGAATCGCCGTAGCAGTGAAGGGCGGTGAGAAGATGGAGGTAAGAAGACAAGGAGCATTTGCTCACGATTCTTGATTTCCTTCAGGACGGCTTTTTTCCATTTTGCTCGGCCGCCAGGAATTATCTATCAACTTTTCGGAAGCATGGATATTCGATGAAAGGATGACCATTTAAATCGCACTCGAGTGCCTGTACATGTTTGACTTGAAGTTTGAAAACAACTATTTCACTTCGAGAAATTGGTCTGCGAGACTAATTTTCCAGTACGTCTCATTTCATTCCTGCAACATTGTGATCTCATAGAACCTCAGACTCAATTCGACACGGTGTCCAATTTGACGGGAGTCATCCAATACCATTGATTATGGTTCCTGGACGCTCACGAAGCTAATGACGGGGTTTTTCTCTTGGTGATCGTTCTCTAGAGATTTGCACCCTCCTGTCGAGTACACAGTCGATGGGTAGAACTCGATCCCATCAAGAAGGAGCGGAATACAACCGGAATGTGTCATAACGCAGGAACAAGCCCTAAAAAGGTATTTTCTCGTCATTGTTCCTCTCCGAGCCCGTTTCTTATTGAAGTAAGTGCTTCGGAAGGTGTTCGGAAGTTCAGGAGAGCGCTGGAGGCGTGACAATTAAGGTCGGAGTGCTGGTGCATCCATCGAGCGGTAATTGAGCGCCAACGCGTTGTACACATACAGTGACGGCCAGATCAAATCCACACCCCCGGATTACGTCACCGGCGCTTAAGCCCTACTTGTAGCAATATCCGAACAGAAAAAAAGCTTTTAGGTTTTCTACAGGGCTACCTCCTGTTAGAATGACCCCTACCAAGCATACGCCATTCTTATATACCACAATGTCCAAAAAAAACAACATGTTTTTGGGGATAGAAGACTTAAGCGCTGGTGACATAACCGGTTTCCAAATCCGGGGGTGTGGATTTGATCTGGCCGTCACTGTACTTACGTTGTTATACATACACCAATGTAGCGCACTTACAGGGTATTCCGAAAACCTTGGCATGTGCCGATATTTTTTGTTCAAAAATAAATATTTCGTAATCCATAGCAACCACCTGGCAACCACACAGAAGCACTCAAAAGCGCACTAGTACTACTACTAGACTACTACTCTACTACCAAACTACTAGTACATTGCAATGCCTACTACTAGTACTACCTCCATGCTAAGGATGTGCCTGTAAATGTGTTCGCCTGAGTGAGCGGATGGCTCATATGCAGCCAGATGTAGCTTCAAGGTAGAGTGCGTGTGCGTGTTTGGTGTTCCTCTACATCCTGCCTAATGATAGCAGCGAAAGATACATAGGTATCCAAGATAGAATTTACAAATTACAGCAGTGTACTACGAAGAATCATGCGCACTTATGGAGCATTTACGGCGTTGGCTGTGGTTTACGAAATATTTTATTGCCGGAAAAAAAATTGATGCACATGCCAAGGTTTTCGGAATCCGCTGTAACGCGTTGCCAAATGGGTAAGCTCTCAGGTATACTCAGTGATACGGATGGATCTGACAGCTGTTCCAAAAAACCTAGGCCACTTCAAAAAATTGTTTACATACGGCTCCCTATTCAGTTGCTACTCCGTTTGATTCAATCGCCTACAAGCCCCACCAGAATTGAATGTCTTGCGTCACTGCAGCAAAATTACAAAGTGGCCTAGGTTTTTTGGAACAGCTGGAATGGATTCTACTTGAAGAGAGAATTGATTTGATGGACCGTCACGGACACGCAATTCGAAACTCCAAGTTATCACGATGCCACTCAGGAAAGAAAAACGACGGCTTAGAAAGCAGGAACTTGGAAGCAGGCGGTAAATGCTCAGCGGCACATTTTTGTAAAGAATCCAATATATTTCTACAATACTACAATAAAAAATGCAAATCCCCGTCTAAGTCAGATTCTTCGGACTTCCTACTTGCCCTCCCCAGCCCTCCCTCTGCCTGATCCAGATTGCCTATGGGCTCCTGTAGCTCAGCTGATCTGCAATGAAAAATTCCGAGATAAATTGAAAGATGCATGGCTTTCAATCCAGCTTGAAGAAAAAAGTCCGAGGGTCCAAGTCGGGTCACGGCTGTGACGGAACGGAGAGCAAACGGTCGAGAAAGTGTCATATCAAGGAATTCCGACAGGTTCGCGGATCCCAAAGAATTTTGATGGGATCGAGTTATACCAATCGAAGTTCCCCTCCCCTCCTGTCCACTTCTTGAAACCGTGTGCTTCTGCGCCGGACTAGTGCATTGCATATTACAGTAGCCGCCTTTCACTCTCTGGATTTGGTGTCTCGAATCGATTTGGTAGAAAACATTCCCACAGTATCATCAGTGCTTGGCGCAAGCTTGGCGCGAAAAATAAACCAACTTCTTTCCTTCCTTCCACCATCTCTTAGAGTAGTAGACCTCCATCGAGCCGTGATGTCCGAAATCAGACGCTTTAGGCTACTAATCATTGGAAAAACAGGATGTGGAAAGACCACGATACTCAGTAAAGTTAGTGATATCTTTCGTTCTCTAGTCCATCGGTTGCATTGCTGATATGTATACTTCCGTTACTCATGCAGGTATGCGGCGAGGATGTAATACGTTTCCAAAATAGCTCTTTTGCAAAACATTATCTCATTTCCAATCACTTTTAGGCAGATAGACCTAGCACCACGGTAGAGAATCGATTCGTGATACTTACTGTTTCTTGCTCATATTTCTTTCTGCATAGCGCGGAGTTCACGACATAGATCGAGAGCTCAGATTCCAACATAACAACAGGTTGGTCGCACATGACTCTGAAGGCTTTGAGGCTGGACAGCGTACAGAACTTGGGGTAGTGAATAATTTTATCGAGCGCAGGGCTACGATGGAGGACATCAACGAGAGATTACACATGGTCTGGTAAGCCCCCCGCCGCTGGTTCCCATTCTCTCCCTTGGCCGGCTCGATTTGCCTGACAAAAACCTTCCAGGTATTGTCGTCGAGATGAATTCGCGACCAATACAGCACGCGGAACGAGAGTTCTTCTCGACTTTGAAGAAAGGTTGGCTGTATTATTCGGCGGCGTTGGGGGCGTTGTGCTCACGTCTAGCCCAGTGCCAGTCATCGTGGTTATAACCAAGTTTGACGCATTTGTCCGAGATGTTCTGCAGGAGCTAGAAGAAGCTGCGGATGAAGAAGGGCTAGATATGGACGAAGATGAACTCGAGAAGCAGGCGGTGCAAGTGGCGAAAAACCGTTTCAACGAATGCTACCGTCCTCAACTTCAAGATCTGCCCCAGCCGCCGAAAGCGATTGTTGCTCTCTCAAATAGTAAGTCGTTACGCATCCTCCGGTGGTCCATCTTTTTGAACAGAATTTATCAGCTAACGAGTCTCAACCTAACGACTCGAGATTGAGTGAGCTTATAAAACAGACTATGGTAGCACTGGACCCCCCGAATGATCCCAATATCACTCCTGGGCAACGAAACGAGCAGCATAAGCTCAGAGAGCTCTTCGTGACAGCTCAGACGGCAGACTTAACAGTCAAGGTTGATCTATCATTAAGGTACTGCTACGCTGCATTCTGAGATTATGCTACTTACTAGGTGTTCGTCTGTAGATCGGGCATGGGCGGTACGCTGCGGCCTTATTCTAACTGCCAAACCCTTTTTTAAATCCCTTCATACAGACAACTATAAAAAATTAGGCGCGCGTCCTATAGATAGGAAGCGGCTTGTTGAGCCTTGGAACACGATTTGGTCCTACACGCACCCACAGACGCTATTTGCGTGGGTGAGTGACTAGCTTTTCAGCATTTGAGCATAGCTCACATATCCCAGCTTGATTACCAACTTCAGCGCCACATTGACTACAGTCCACGAATCCTAGGACACCCTGACTCGCACGATTTGCAAGAAATTTGGCAGTGGCGTCGCGAACTCCAGCTCTCTGCTCAGCTTGAACATATGGTCATACATCTGCCTTTCTTTTTACGCTACGCTGAATCTCAATCACAACAGATAGCGTGATTATCATGCAGCACATATTCTTGCTTCGCGCAAAGGACAAGGACGTTGTTGAGAGACTTATCAAGTGGTATGTGTCGCAAAGCGCCACTGCAAAGCGAGTCCGGAAAGGTGCTTGTCGGCAAGCACAGTCTCAATCCACATACTCTGATTGGGCTGGATTACGAAGGGTTATGCAACATGATCAACAATCTGGAAATCGAGGTTCCTGATTTCAGCGAGCCTAGTCCTTTAATATTTCCGGTAGCGGAGGCTGAGGTTCCGCTGGTTCGCTAGGACATCGACAAACAATCATGGCCAAGCTGTTCAAGAAAGCAGGAAAGAAGCGTAAATAGCGGTTTTTGGGTCTTGGTAGTAGATATACCCAAGCTTGAAGTAGTGATTGGGTCTCATCCTCTTCATTTTCGTACGTGTTGCGGTGAAGACGGTGGATGGATCGATAAGCGGAGTGGAGAGACGTATCCGTGCCACTTGAATGTGCTGTCGACACTATCCCCGTTCCCTGCTTCGTCGCAGATTGCCACAGAGGGAAATGCGTTGGTTTATCGATGTTGTGGTTTCGGGATTTGGAGTCGGATGGATGAGGGAATAGTGTGGACATGTCTTAAGGATCTATGAATGTTTCTTTTTGAAGAGAGAGTTTGGTGAACTCAGAAGGAAGCGGCATATTAAGTTGCATTATGGTGATTGTTGAATTCTGAAACCAATTTGGCCTATAATCTATTATCTCTGTCCTCCTATCCTAATATCCTTCAATCTTGTATTCTCGTCCGCCTATCTTCTATCCTTCATATTTTTCTACCTCTCTACGAATTATCGATGCCAGGTCGGAATCCGCTCATGCTTTAGGCTGTTTCATGCGGAATAGCATCGTGCACTCTTGGTAGTAACGTGTTTCCCAGTGAACCAAATCTCGACATTCTTCATTTTTGCAAGCCAAGCATCATCCTAGGATCACTAACTTGTAAGTAATACTTGAGGAGAACGAGGTATTTAACCGGAGCACTAACCGCCTTTTCTCTCGGAGGATCGTCCCAATCTATGGGGAATGCTTTCTTGAAGTCCTTTGAGAAAAATATGTTTGGGCGCTGATAATTGGGATGTCTATAACGGTGTAAATAGTGTCTGCATAGAAGATACAGAAGTATTTTCTTACTTGACTGGTTTTGCTTGAGTCGCATGCAACTTGAGTTCCTCATAGAAAGAGTTGGCGGCCGTCTGCAGGAGCTTCAAACACTCTGGTGGTCTCTGCTTAAAGAAAGCTTCGCTCTTGAGAATCTTCAGCAAATCATCGTTTTCCGGTGGTCCAACATCGTGCAGGATGAGCCAGTGTCGGTTTTCCTCAGTGACCATATCAATTAAAAGATCGACCTGGGAAATAGAAAGGAACTTTCGCGATACAGGTTCATACAGTTGCGGTTTTCCCAGAAGGCATATCATCTACTGATGATATGAGCTGGGCTAAGGCTGCGGAATATCTATTCCAAGTGACGGGAAACTTTTCCTAGCGCTGGAATAATTATTCCACCTGGGGGTGCAGAGGATGCGGATATGAAAACCCATCCAAAGAAGCCAAAGACACGTCATCTGAAGACGACGTACCCACAGGGGCAAAGCCCAAGCCATGGTGACTGAGGGGCAAGGTCTTAAAAGGAGCTAACCTAGTGTATTTGGATTTGACATATAGGAAAAGGTTAATAGAGACAAGGCTCGAATGGTTACATGAGGGACTGATCTGAGGAAAGAGTAGTGGTCTGTAGAGGTGTACAGTACTGGAATCGCGGTATGTGTAATATATAATGTGGTTTGAATGGTGGTGCAAAGAAATGGAATACAATGTGCTGTGAATCTGCAAGAAGATGTGAAGCGGTTACAAGGAATCGGTGTACAAACAGGAATGGTACAACTGCTGGAAGTGGTGTCTGTGTAGATGGAGGGAGGCCAGGGTGTTGAGGTCCCTCCAGTAGACCAAGAAGGCATCCGATTTCCAGCATCCCAGAGCTTTTACTATGTCAGGAGGTACACCTCTGCATAAGTAGTGTGTTGTTCCACCAATTCTAAAGCAGTGGCCTGAAATCTTGGGTACTCCTCTGGGTCTCCAGATTTCATTGCAGCGGTTGACGCACTCTTCCCATGTCAGACAATGGAGGTCACCCAAATCATCTCTATATGTAAAGAGTGGATCCCCTGGGTCCAGGTGATTAATCCTAATGTGTTCTGCAATGGCCACCAGAGTCATCAGCAAAAATGGGTTAAACCTATGATGACCTAGGGAACCTAGGCTACCCTTGTCACCTTGGGTATTCCAGGCTACCCCAGGCTACCTCATGTTCCTCAGGTTAGCTCAGGTTTACTCAGTTTTACTCAGGTTGCCTCAAATTCCCAAGGTTTATCCCTAAATCCTAGGCAACCTAGGTGACCTCAAAGAAACTGAGGCAGTCTGGGCAACCTAGGTGGCCTAGGAGGCCTATGCATCCTTAGGTTCCCTTAAGTCCTTTAGGTCATTGTGGGTCAACCTAAAGTCAGCCCTGGGCCCAGACCATTTTTCCTGATGCCGAGGGCATGCAGGTGAGTTCTGAGGAGTGATGGAGGCAGTCTCGCCTCTGCTCCCTGCTGTCTTAGTGCTGGGAGTTTGAGGGTGCAGGTGCCTAGGTTGTTGGGTTGACCAAGGTTCAATATGAGGGGGTGTTGTCTGGGATTGTAATGAGAGAGGTCAGGAGAGTCTGGAAGTACTTTGCCGGCACAAAGTTGCCCAAAAAAACATCAGGTCAGCAGCTGCAGCAATATCAAACTCTTTGCCATTGGTGCCCTCAAGGTTGAGGTCAATGTAGAAACACAAGGTGTGCCTCCTTGACTGGAGTTCTGGGGTTTCTGAAGGAAGAGGGAGGAGCTTTCCACTCAACTCCATTGAGTATGGCATTGAGATGTTTGCCACTCAACCTGGCTTTGACTTTGTGCAGAGTCCAACTCTTGATGGCTGAGATGTGAGCACATGCAGTGCCACCCACCATGCAACCTGTGAATGTGGTAGTGTAATTGCAAAGAACAGTCTTGTTTGCTGGAAGAACATCACTGGGGTGAGGTTTTTGTTGCCCACCCAGTTCAAAAACTTTTGGATGTTTGCAAACCAGAGTATTGTGGCTCACAGAGGCACTGAGTGTGTTTCTGGCTTCGGTGGAGAGCTGGATCACTGTGGCAGATGTTGCAACAGAGGCTGGAGAGTTGTTATTCCCAAATGGAATTGTACAGTTGATGTAGTGAGATGGGATTTGGTTCTCTGAATGGTTCTGGGCCAGGTACAGTGCTGGCGCAAATTGTGGGGGATTCCTGAATGGCAGTGCGTGAGATTGGTAGATACTGGCCATCTAGGAGGATTTTGGTGTTGGAGGGTGAATTAATCTGAGCCAAAGGCTCACGAGTAGGCTGCGAGGTGGAATAACAGTAGTGGTGTCTGTGGGCCATTCTGTAGTGGTAATCTGAGTGGTTGTGTTGGGCAGTTGGACACCAGTGGTTGTGGTAACAATGCAAAGTATCTGGGCAACATCCCTAAGTACTTAATGCAAAGTAACAGGGCAGCTATCCAGCCTATCTAAACTATCCCTAAACTATCCATTACTAGTACATATATAGTATTATTAGAAGTAGGATAGGGTATGTTAGGATGAGGTTAGGTCTAATAGCACCGGGATATTCTTAAGCCCACAGTAATATGCTAGCTTCTTCTGTAGAGGGCCCTTCCGGACACAAGTTGTCCGATTTTGATGATCTTGTGCATGGCAGAGCAACCCAACAACTCTTGCTCAACAGGGATGTCTCCAAGCAGGACCCAAGCAGACTGAGCCCAAAGAAGTTCAAGCTCAGTGTTTTTCTTCTGGAGAAGAGTCTCTGCAGCTTGGTGAGCAACAGTCATCTCTGTCAAGTCCAAAGCTACCATGTAGAGCTTGCCCTGGTAGATGAATGACACCATGGTGGCAAGGAACTCATGGCTGTTCCCCGCAGTCCAGCAATCATAGATTGCATTGAAACGGCCCATGTGAGCAGCAAATAGCTTCTTCACTTCGTTGTGTGTCATCGTGTAAATGGTGTCAATGTCACAGCAAATTGTGCGGCGGGAGGGAGGTTTGGCCTTGGGGTTCAGGTAAGTGAAAACCTGAATGAGCTCATTGTCCTCAACGATTTTGTCAGGTTGGTGGCGACAAGTAACCCACTCAACAAGTTGAAATTAAAATTCACCTTCACGAACTTCCAAGGGACTTGCTTGTCTATGGTGAGCTGTGTGAGATTCTCTGTGCCATGTTTCGGGTTACAGGTTCTGGCATGTGTATTGAGATTAGAGGTCATGGAATCTACGACTGCACGAATAGAGCTTTTTGAGTGGCTATAGAATTATCAAAAAATCATTAAAATTCTCAGTATTGCATTGGTAGATAATGAACGTACTCATTTTTGCATCGAAACCGATGATAAAAAGCACTCTTCTTCTCGTTGTACTCAACGTTGACTTGATCAAAGTGTTTATAGATCTCTGGGTTCCATTTTGAAGCCTTAAGCCGTGCTAAGGAATAGTTCAGCCACGGGACTGCGGAGAGCAAATGATAAACCTACAAAGATCCCATTCATGCCATGCCAGCGTGCCCACCTCAGGTTCATCCTCAGCCGGATCCTGAACTAGCGGAGTATCTTGCCTGTCAACCCAGCTGAAGTCCTCTGGTGGCTTGCCAGTATTGGTAGGCCCTTTCATCACCTCTGCCTCCAATGCGCTCCTCCTCAATGTCTTCGTCAGAGCTTGATCGCAATGGACTGTGCTGTTTCCAATGGCGTTTGCTCTTTGAGGCTCAAGCAGTGTCATCGTCGCTATCGTCATCTGTAGTTAACCCGATGGGCTGCTTTCCGGATCTGGCAGGAGCTCTGGACAAGTGTTTGGATGGGCGTTTGGACAAGGCTTTCAAGGAGGCTTTCGATGAGTTGGATGCTTTGCCTTTAGGAGCCATGTCCACAAATGATAGTACTTCGTGAATGCGTAGTTACATGGCAACGACGAGGGTACTATTGTGAACGCGTAGTTATACGATGATAGGAAGCAACAAACGCGAAGTTATGTTGAAGATACAGTTGAAATGTATGGTCAGAAAGGGAATAGAAAAAAGAAAAAAGAAAACTTACTGCATCGCAGAAACTACCAGTGAAACTGCTGAAAAGAAATGTATCAACATAAGAAAGAGTGGATGATTTTAGGACGTACTGGTGCACTGACTGAGTAAACAAGTCAAGAACTCAAGAATCCTACTGCCCCGAACACAAAGTTACGGGGACACCAAGGTACAGAATGCCCAACAAACTCGAAGTTATGTCGTTCAAAACAAGTAGCTGATACAAAATCAGGCTACTAAGCACCACCGAAACGGATTCAGGTGGACTTGGTTGTCGGGCAGGCTGTGGTGGTGAGCGGGAAGAAAGAGGGCGGCATGGTTTGTTTGTTCAATCTTGAAATTAGTCAGTGGGTGGCTAGCCGAGGCGCCCACGCACGTGTAATTGATTGATAAGGTTTGAGTTTGATTAAAGTTCAAGTTGGCCAAACAACCACCAACCACCACTTGTTCTCAACCGCCATCATCTTTGAGTCTTTCCCGCTCCTACCGCCACTCCTCCCGCCCATCATTCAAAAACCCAATGCAACTATTCAAAAAATAGGTAGCTCAGTGCTCCTATTGCCTTACCAATACATAGCTTTTGTGCTTGTATCCGTTTCTGTTTGCGTAACTCCGTGTTTGCAAGTCTTGCATTGTCCTCGCTTGAATTCGATTCAGCGTGTAGTATCTCTTGTGCTCTTTGTATTGGTGCTGCTATATTCTCTGGTGAGTCTCATGTTTTCGTGCACTTGACATCAAATGCTGGACAACAGATAAGATAAAGGACATGTTTTCAGTGCCAGTCGAATGTGTTTCAATGTCGAGTGCACATTGAATGGTTTCAGACGGCTTTACTAATTGTTCTGAATATGATAGGTCGATCTACAAATGAAGTCATACGAAGGGCTCATTGGCTGCAAGTATCCCGCTCACAATTTCGTCACCTCCCTGAACATGAAAACACTCTTGCACCCACTTTTAGGCAATCAGCAAATTTGTATGCGGCAGCAGCTTCATTTTGGCGAGCATGACCCTGCCTGGTAGCTCAACCGTTCAACGAGCAAACTGCATACCTTTGCCTTATCCCATATCCATACACGTCGAATGCCACAAATACTGCACCTTGGACTGTCCCATCTGAATCTGCATTTGAGCCCATTGACGGCCACAGGCTGTCACAAAATCCTCTCGGTCTCATTCCAGAGGACTCCGTTTGTGCCTTGGAGACACACTTTCACAATCTCTCAACATTGTTCTCCCAGCTGCCGCTGTCTGAGAGATCCATCTCCTCTTTCCATAGCTCGAGGATGAAGGATTACAAGAATCGGATCTATTTTCTCCTGAATCGCCTCAGAACTCCAATGTTATGGGATGAGGTGATTCATTGCTTGGTTTGTGCGCAGCGTTGTGCTCTGGAGCTCAAAGCTCTTCAGACTTGGGTGACTTCAGTGGGGCCGACCTGGGATACTCAGCCGTTTGTAGTTCATGCATTGTGGGATGTTGTTGGCGCTTTGACTGAGCAACTGGCTGTAGCTCAGAAGCTCTACCAGGTATGTAGTATTAATATTCACTTACCAGTTCAATAGGGATGTTTCGCTGCAGCAAAATTTGCCAGTGGCAGAGGCAAAATTTGCCAAGTTTTATGGCAAATTTTTATGGCATGACGTAGTGCAAACTCTATGGAGTGCAGCCAAATTTGCTATATATTACGGCAAATTTTGGAGCAGCAAAATTTGCTGCAGCGAAACACCCCTAATCACTGATATTTTATTTTAGGCTGGTATACTGGTGTGGTTCTTCCACAAACTACGCCACCTCAATGATTCGCTTCTGGTGGGGTGTTTGTCCACTGAGACCAACCCAATCCCAATTTGTGCACTACCACTGCAATACAGTTTCAATGATTCTACCCCATTGCGCCCGATTCTCTACTCTGGTTTACTCAACAATCTCTCTCGGTACAAAGCTATGGGAAGGTACAGTTGGAGTCAGGCGTTTCCATCCTCGGTCTGGGGCCCTGATCCTGCTGTTGCTGGCATCTTGTTTAACCACGCTGAGAGCAGTGCACTTGCGAGACAAATTACTCCTGCTCCTCTATCATCAATGGTTTCTTCTTCATCATTGCCTTCTTCATTATTGTTGCCTTCCATGTCGTCAGTAAATCGATCAGGTTTGTCCCATGTGTCTCGTCCAGCACCATGTAAGTATGTTTTTTTTCTTAATGATTCTCTATACTAATCCATTTTCAGATCCGAAATCGAACAAAGTTGAACCTTGCAATAAGTTTAAGGACCCTGTGTCACCGCTACTTCCTCATGCAATTTGTGCTTGGGTTGAGGCAAGCACACTTGTCGGCCATGATTTCAATCATGCGCAACCTGCACATCCAGGTGTTCTGCATGGCTATGTATTACCTGAACCCGCTCTGTTTGTCACGCAGAAGGATGATACAATGCAGGAATACCTGCGGATGTATTCAAGCTTCGGGCGGCCCTCATGCATCGAATCACCAAGCATGGGGTGATTGGTTCAGTACAGGGAACGAATCAATGGCAAGCATTACTTGGTTTGACAGTTCATGGTGGTACACGCAATGATTTGAGGGCAGCGCGTAACTGACATGTAATGGCAAAGGAACTGCGCAAGGTTAATGAAGACCAGACTAGCGGCTTCGTAAGTGGTCTAGTCTCTCAACCAAGCTACTTACTGATTGTTTACAACAGAATATTGATATTTCAAACATCGGATCTGTGGTTGCAACGTGGAATGGCCAAAAAATGCCTGGTAGGATTCCCGACAATGTAGTGCATGATGTTTTCTATGAAATCTTCTGGGTCTCTTTCACTCAAGAGCTTCTAATGGCAGACCGATATCTCTATGAGGTCAAGCCAGATGAGCATGAGGACGAGGAACTTGCTAACGAGTTGGATGCTTCTTTGCATGAGGAACGTAACCTGAAAGTCATGGGTGCTATTCCGGGTACTGGCTTACAGTTGCCTCAGTGTGGTCCATGTTTTGTGCTGAAATAAGTTTTTGTGAGTTGTGACATGTTGGTTGTCTTAACAGCTCAGTTACGCTGAGCCTCATACTTATCCCATGTCAATACCCTCATAACTATTATTACTTGGTGCAGTGGTTATCGGTACATGGTGTAATTATGAAATTTCATTCTGAAATGGTAACAGTGCATGAGAGTTCAATCCCTTGCTGCGCACATTGTTTTAAACAATTTTAGTCACGAATATTCGCGAATATTCGTGAATAAAATACCTAAAATATTCTTGATTTGATTTTGTTATTGGCACTTGAGTAAGTACTTGTGCCACGAATATATTCGTGAAAAATGTTACTCTATTCATGAGTCACGAATATAAAAATTGCATGAATATTCACCAATATTTGCTATTCGTGCCCATCTCTACCAAAAGTGCATACTATTGCCTGCCTAGTAGCGGGCCAGACTGGGTAGTGGGCCATCGTGCAGCTACAGACTGCAAAACACATTGAACATAAAAGTTGTGGTATACATCATGTAGAGCAGCCTCAGACCGTCCTCTGAACATCAGTTGGCAGCGAGAGGACAGCCAGAAGCGGAGCAACAGATCAATTGCCGGCGGGACCTGGTGTAATTGTGGGATTTTCTTGATTTCTCAAGCGATCCTTTCGAATAATTACTGTTGTGCATTTACATACTCTGGGCAGTCTTTCAAGGCTCTAGATGACTCCCTGACATCTAATAATACCTCCTTGCCAACATCTACCTTGAATATCACCATCGCTTGCCATTCCCAGTCATCCAAGCTGATTGTCAACTTTTGGGGTATTTTTAATGTAATTTGGTCTCAGATAGACTTACTATAGCAATAAACTTATATTTAAGGTTGATTGAGCATGTAACAAGCCTTTCTGAGCCTCGTAGTCGATGCCAACATCGAGACGATGCATTGCGGGCATGTTTTGGACAAATGGCCCGGTTCCCGGTCATTACCCTGTTTTGGACCCACCGCCATAAAATATTTATATCGGATCAAGTTCACCTCCAATCCCTTCAAATTTATGCTCAGTTTCTTCGTAGAATGTGTGCACACAATCTTGACACCATAATGCATGAAGGCAGCCAAACTGTGTCATGGAATCACTCAAAACATACTTAGGTGGCCCACTACTGGGCACCCAATAGTATGGTATCAGCATTGTAATTTGTGTGAGTGTCTCCAAAAGCAATCTAATTCCACAAGAAAACAACCTTGGAAGATATCCTTAGGGTGAAACTGTCCGATTTAGGACCCTGTTCAACCTAACATTTTTGGCAGGTACTATCAACCTATGTAGGTTGATAACTACCCTTCAATAGGTTGAGTATTTCAACCTATCTGGGCATCACAGAGATATACCTCTGGGTCACAACCCTTCCTGACATCAAGTAAGAGGGATTTGAGGTCGTCAATGATGTAAAGGTATGTAGTAAGGTGGGTAACGATGGCATTGAGGTCAAGTGAATGGTGATCATTGTTACCGAAGGTGCCAAATGTCGAAACGTTGTTCAGCTCCGGTCCATGCATGACCGCATTATAGCTAGAGCATTGGCGCCGCTCGATGCGGGCAGAGCAGAGGTAGAAAGCCACTTCGTCAGGTAGGTGTACTAAGTATAGTCCCTATTTCATCCTTAAGTTGTGGCTAAGTATATTCGCTCCTTCACTCAACCACTATAGTACCACGTATAAATATTCTAGTCAATACAATTGGCTACATACATAAATTCCCCGGGGCTACGGAGACGAAGGAAAATCCTGAGAAAATTTATGTTTTAAGTCCAATTCAAGTCTCAGTCTTTTGAGCTTATTTATTTGGGCCGAAAACTGAACGGAAAAATTAAAATGTGGAAACATAGGGCCCAGGCTGAAATGAATTTAGTTTCGCATAGCCCTTCATTCATTCAAATAAACAAGTTTGAAAATCTTCGGACCCGCAGAACAATGAGTGTGAGCAAAGTAACTTGTCGGGCTAACTTGTCCCATTGAGTCAAGTTAACTTGTTTTTTCCCGCGCTTGCAGCTGAGACTCGGCAAAATGTATCTAACTTGCGTTTTACTCACACCGCCAATAATTATGCTTCAGTCAAGCTGAAGCATAATGGGAAATAAATAAATTCAATCCTTATATGAAGCGTACTTTTTCAGACAAATACAGAAGAGGTATATTTCAATAGATTAGAGAATAAATTAAATTCCGACATTCTGAATTTAGAACCTTATATAGATGTACAAAAGGAAAGCTTTCAATTGGACTCTGAGAACAATAGTTTCAATGAGGACTTGAAAGCCCAGCTTTCACAATAAGAGTAAAAGCAATTGTTTCGAAAAACAATTCAATCTTTCACTGAAAGATTGCCTTTCGCTGTGCGGTTTGGCGGCGGCCCGGTCCGGCCCGAGAGTCGAAGTATTGTCTTTCGGGAACCAGTTGAAAGGTTCTTCGAAATAGTTACTTTCACACTTTATTGTGAAATAAAAGTATTCAGTCTGCATCAAAACTATCGCTTTCAGAACTCAATTGAAAAGTGTTCTTTCAGATTTCTGATTAAAATTTAAAATTCAGAGGGTCTGGATGTAATTCCTTCGTAAGTTCATTGAAATATTTATTTTATCTACTTGTATGAAAAAGTACATTTATCTTATGTACTGTAATAATTCATTTCCCAAAGTACTTCAGCCTGACTGAAGTATAATCATTGGCGGTGTGACTAGCGACCCAATGTAAATGAGTTTTGATATATTTTGATCATCATTATTGCTCCTTCATGTCTCTACTGAGTGTCCTTAAGCATACTACCGCCAACTGCTATTGCAATTGATTAAGTCGGTTCATGTCCTTCTGGCCACCTGACACAGCAGCAGCTGTTGAACTGATGAATTGAAATCTGCACGCATATAAGTAGGGCTCCGCACCAGAACCATATGTATGGTATATACAGATAGTTTTACGGTTACGACTTGGTTACGGCGCAGTACCATTGACGGTTAGACACCTTCCTGTACGGTGCTACCGAAATTTGTTGTATTCACCATAATAAGCCATATATGGCCGTACATATGTTATACATGGGAATAGTCAAAATTCAGCACTTCTGTTTATTTTCCGCCAGCTTCTGTACTGAATACAAAAATTTAGTACTCATTTGCAGATTTTGTTAATGCTTGCCGATGCAACTCGGAGGAAGCCGAGAATTGACCGAGACTCCCTCTACCTTGGCTCTGCATCGCACAATTCCTGCCCTGAGCTCAAACAAAGGTATAAGTAAGTCTTCAAATCAACTTTAAAACAATGTTGGCTCAGAATTGAGAGTTTGAACATGGTAGTTCTCTACATACAACACTGTACATCGTATGGCCGTAATACAGCTGCACTTTTATGGTCACCGTACCGTAAGATTATTGAGATGCACGTGTAGGGCTCAACTATCACTGTATTTCAATGTAAAGTATACGCTCGGAAGTTCGCAAGCAAGTCAGCCTCAATCTCACAAGATCTTAAGGATATCTGATTCCTGATTTTTGCATACGTGCTAGGTCCTATTCACCCCCCGGTCGACTGCGAGCTCGGATTCTCACTACTCCTTTCATTAGCTCTTTATTCTAAGTATTACTTGAATACTACTGTAGCTCATAGTTAGAGCTCATAGTCTCGTTTGCCCATAGTTGCATGCACTGAACTTCCATCCAAACTTGATCCCGGTTCGTAACTGCTGACCAAGGTAACAGTTGAGAACCAAGTCTATGCTGAGTATAACTGTGGCATATCACTGTAGTAATGGTCAAAGTGAGAGACTTCGAGGCAGAAAACAGCTATTCATTTCGGTATTGGGCATTATTCAAGTATAGTAGCTAAATTAAATCCATAAGTAAGGTGGCAAAGGTAGAAAAATTAGAGCCAGTGCATTATGGTGGCGGGGACCCACTCCTTTGACAATGCATGAATTGCAACTTTGACTTTGATTGAATGTCATTGACTGGTAGTAAATTTGTCTTGTGACAAAGGTAAGGGATAAGAATTAAGAATTGTGCTCGCATTGAGGCAAGTATTTAATTCCCAGTGGTCCAGAAGTACAATACGGGTTCGGACAATTTATTCACCATCTAAATACAAACTGTAATGAGTATGTTTGTACCCACAAGGATACAACTTGTAAATGGTTTGGCAACCACCCATGGAATAACTTCCTGTTTCAAGTTTCCTCACTGCTCCTATGATTCATGTCTTGTTTGTTTCTACATCATCACATTTTCTCTGGTTTCATGAGATTGTTAGTCTGTTACCATGATGTATGCCAGCATTGAGTCTTCATCACTTAAGCAACTTAAGGGAACGGACATCATAATATGTAACTACCACATAATTTCTAGTACCCCGTAGTTAAATACTTGCAGTTACTACTTAAAGTCTATCACTAGCAGCTTTGATACCCATATATTTATAAGTCTATATGTATTATCTCGAAAACTCATTTCTGACCGATTCTTTGTGACTGTAATATTGTAGAAGACTGTAGTAACTACAATGCAGCGGTATAATGTCCAAGGAGACGTTGTGGGGCTTTAAACTTGGGAGATATAAGCGAACTCGTTATTAACTTGTACCATCAAATATTTCAAACTCCGCTAACTTGTGTAACTTGGCCGAAATTTGCCGAAATAAAAATGTAAATATATGATTATAAATACATATTATCGGCGCCCAGGAGACTTCTTTGGCTTCGATTAGTCTTATAGGATATTATATGGATGCTATATATCATTTCTGAAAGTGATATGTAGAGTATATGTGCCCGAACTCGTAAATATTACTTGGGAGTAATTGACAATGTTGTGCTGATTCTTCAGTCCTTAAAGCTACATTGAGCTCATAGTATGAGTGTATGTACTTATTCACTGAGAATAGAGGCTACAGTGTTGAGAAATGCATCAATGATGTGCATATATTGTATAAATTTGACAGCAACAATGGCAAACTGCATGGCGGTATGATTATAAGGGTTATGGAATGCAACTAGTGATACTCAAGGTCTTATTTAACTGATAATGAGCCTCAGGAGTATATTTATATTGCACAAGTTAAGCAAGTTAGAACAAGTTAAAACAAGTTAGACAAGTTAACTTGGTCGACTAAGTTAACTTAAGTTAACTTGCTAACTTTAAGTTAACTTAAGTTAACTTGCTAACTTTAAGTTAACTTAAGTTAACTTGCTAACTTTAAGTTAACTTGCTAACTTTAAGTTAACTTAAGTTAACTTGCTAACTTTAAGTTAACTTTCAATTCAAAAGTTAGCACAAGTTAGCGGAGTTTGAAATTTCAAGTTAGTTTGGTAGGGCCCCAGAACAATATGTGGCTCGATAGCGATGTTATGGGCATATAAATAAATAAATAAATAAATCCCAAAAAGGAAAGAGGAAGGAGAGAAGAGAGGAAAGAGCGAAACCAACCTCTATTTCTGATATATGTACCTCTTTGAGGGCGCATGACTCTATATACACCATTTTACCGGACGGAATGCTATCAAATTCAGTTTCGCTACAATGCGCCCAAGTTCAGGAAATCGGTATCAGCCGGGCGCTCGAAATATCCGAGTTGCCGGCTCACTGCCACACAGATAGCGATCCTAAAATGGGTTTATTTTGTTTCACGTGTTCGCAAGGGGCTTTTCGGCACCAGAACGGCAGACAGAATGCTCTTAACGTGACCTATCAAATCCCGGAATGCTGATCCGAGTGCTTATGACAGCGGTGTCTTAGAGGGCGGGGGCTCTATCGCTAAGGTAAGTGGTGACTTTTACAGTGTATATGAGTGTGATAGCAAATATCTGTATGGGTTTGTTAAGAACTACCTCGCGTGGTCTGCTGTTTGAACGCCAAATGCCCCTTGCATGCTCAATCACTGGATGTGTTGACCTCACCTTTTGAGAATTGGCTTGTGCATTACATGGAGCCTTAGGAGGTTCCTTTCCAGAGGTCCATTTTGTTCAGCTATATAGTCACACTGCCTCACAATCCAATTGCAATTTTACATCTTGCTTAGTTGCTTAACCATGTTCAAGTTGTGCACAGTACCAGGAAAGAATATTCACATTATGCAATGAATTTTCATTCAATTTCTATGATCTTAGGGGTTTGTACAGCCAAATAAAACCTCTTTGAGGGAGCATCCTTACATTCCCATCAACCCTCTGTATCATCCCATAATCTCAATTTTTGCCCTTGCAAGGTACCAAGACTTGTAGGCATGACTTATAAAGTGAGTTTTGCCTCACATTTTATGTTCCTGGCAGCTATAGATAGCCTCAAAATATCTCTTCCACAGGATATCCTTACATCTGCACTACTCACTTCATTGTTAATCAATTTTATTTCTCACTTATGCAGGTACTGTACTCTTCCGACCAACTGTTCAGTCACGCATCACGTCCAAATAATTGGACATCGGATTTGATTTTTTCTCGAATTTTCGGTTTTTTTGGTATTTTTTATTTTGTATTTTTCCAAAATCTGTGAACAGTTGGTCGGAAGAGTACAGTACTAGAAAAGAGGGCATGGACTGTTCAATGAGTTTTGCTTCAATTTTCATGTTCTGGGCAGCTATAGAAAGCCTAAGAGAACCATTTTTAAGTAATATTTCTATGTTTCTACTACTCACTTGTAGTGTCCCTTAATTTTAATTTTCATTTATGCAAGGAATGAATGAGAATATTTATTTAAAGTAGTTATCAGGTATTCAAATACACTAAATTCCAAAATGTTTGCGTGCTGCTGGTGTTAACTCTGTGAGCGGTCCACACCGAGGTTGTACAGTGAGCAGAACTATTTGCAACATTATACTACTATTGACTAAAGTACAGACTCGAAGTACGTTGGCCGGACCAACTATCCGGATGCCACATGCACTTGCCATGTGTGTCCCACCTTATTCGGATATTATATAATACCGGCGCTATTTGCTATCGCTATCTGCCCACAGCATGGATAGCGAGCCCAATATGTAACACACTGATGGTAAGTAGTCGAAATGGAGAATTGATTTTTAAAACTCATGCGTATAAAAGCGGGAGCAGCAAGGATGATGGTCCCCGCAACTGCTGGCCAGTTCCATCGACTTTCTTTCTGATCAAAGTAACGCTCGGCCGTCGTCTTGCTGTCGTCCCTCTCTCCCAGCCATTCTCTACTACGAAACTTAGCTCTTCATCGTCCTACTATGCACTTCAACCCCGTCTACGTTGTCCTTGGTCTTATCTCTGCTGCCTGCGCAGCACCTCTTGTTGTAAGTTTCTTCAGAATTAGTTTGAGGTTGCAATAAACTTACTTCAGTCCATTCCATATAGGCTGCCGTTCAAGGTATTCATGCTCGAGCGACCACATTCCCAGTTGAATTCATAAGCCCCCCGGGCCATGAATTAAAGCCAGGGAAACCTACCGACACGATCAAAAATCAAGCCAAATATATGATCGAATTGTTTTTCACGCCCGAAAAAGTTGCAGAAATCCATTATTTGCCCAAGGGATCCAAACCCAGCCTTGTTAAGGACTATCCCTTTCCGGAGCTTCCGAATCCGCCGGAAGTGGGGTTCATGATCAACATCGGCGGTAAGGAACACAAGGGGTCGGTTACCTTGTTGCCAAAAACCAGGATGAATTCGGATAATAAACCTGTAGTAATTGGAGAGATGGATGACGCAGAGATAATGTGACAAACTTATTGTAATGGTATTCCGCGTTGGGCCTCGAGTGTACGTCGAGTTTTTGTCGTGGAATTTGCTGGCCCGGACTTACTTTACTTCTTTTAGTGGGATTCATGATTTGGAAAGAGTAGTATTGCACGACCTGGGTTTTGGTAGTCTCGATTGCAGGCCAAGAATACATTTCTTGAGAGTTTATGACTGTTGGAGAAACGTCACATTCATAGCCCGCTGAGAGAGCTGCAAATCTGTATGTAGTACACGGTCGGAAAAAAAGACTCCATACCTCAGGCAGGTATCAAGCAACCCATAACATCGAGAAGGGCGTGTCTACGAGTCTACTCTGTAGCTGCTACGCATGAACACGATTATGATCCAACACCCGACTTGACGACGAGAGTTCATGAGCAGATGTACTAGTGCATGGGCAGTATATTGTCTTGCGGAGAAGGTCAATAAAGAGATGTGACTGGCACCAATTCGACCATTTATAAATGTTGGAAACCACAGGCTCTCTGTCTCATACACAGGTCCGCGACAGCTCTAATTAAACCCCTATCGATACCCCTACATATGATGTAGCTACGTCCGGACAATTGATCTTGTCCGCCCCCAATTGCTCTGCCATCAGATTCCCTCCTCATTTGAGGTTGTCTCGACCGTGCAAGCTCATTTCCTAACACGCAAGAGATCTAATCGCTCACTTAGCCCGGCTTCATCGCCCCTCCATTCATTTTAAAAGCACAATCCTTTCAACTCACAGAATCTACATCATTATACCTGTCACTTTTGATACTGCTTTCGTGTTCTTACTCTCACTGGGTTTCAATTTTGGGATTCTCAGTACAATTATTAAATTTTGGCTATATTCACTCCTTCATTCAACCACTATAGTACTTACCACGTATAAATATTCTAGTCAATACGCATTCTTTCTTGATCAAATTTATGTGGGACTCGTCATTGCAGCTACATACATAAATTACCCGGGGCTGAGAAACCAACGGACATGAAGGAAAATCCTGAGAAAATCTGTTCCGAGTCCGACGAAAATAAGCAGCGATGAGTTACTTATAACACTCATCAGGACGTTCAAGTGTCCTTGTGGTATTAACTCGAAAACCATGTCCTCTAAAAACAGGCTTACAGAAGCAGCATATCAATGCCTCCCTGGAGGTCCGCTCGACATCGATAGGGCCTTTATGATCAGGTATCAGCCACAGCGCAGTTGCGTACAACTGTAGAAAGTTTCGTCCTCCCGATACGCAGCGGGAAAGCTTGGGAGGTACGTAAAGGCGATATCTGTCGTATCATTGCCGTAGGAAGGACCGACAGGTAGGAGTTCAGTACATATCCGAGTCATAGTACTTATTTTTCACATCGTCAAAGGTTGGCGATCTTGAACATCTGGTCCCTCCATAACCCTCGTGAACGTTTCTGGGCCTCCCGAACGCGTCAACTGCAGCGTGCACATGTATCCGTGTACGATCGCCTTTGGTCGACATTACCCTATCTCCGTCCGTTAGTGACGATCTCAGGAGATTCGCTCAAGGACTATGGGGTTGATGGGAGCGGAATCGATGCAGAAGGAGGACGGGTACATGATCTTCTTGGGACGAGGTGTGATCCGTATGTGAATCGGATGCTTACAGGAGAAGGTACTCTTGAAGTTTTACAACTGGGGAGCAGTTCTGACCGTGCGATGGAGCAGATAACGACTATCACTGTCATTCCAACCTTACTCGTGCGGTTGCACCATACGGACTGACAGAGTTTGATGTACATGATGTGTTGAATGTGTTCCAATGCACCGGACTCAACGATAAGATCAATACTTTATGAAGACTTGTCCTGCGAAGAAGGGCGATTATTTCGAAGTAAGGTTCATGCCAATCTGGAGATTATATTTCATAACGTTCCTGCTCCTTTAGTTCATTGCCGAGACCGATATCCTCTGTGCTCTATCAACATGTCCCGGAGGGGACTTGTCTAAAGCTGTACGTACCTCCATCCCACTTCATGCATCTCTTATATAATCAATACTGTTGATAGATGTGGGGCGAAGGCGCAACAGAAGCTACAACCGCAGACCCGACCCTAGAATGTTGTCGGCCTCTCGGAGTCGAAGTCTATCGACTTCCCGATGGATGGCTCACTGAGCGTGGATGGAAAGAGGCTATGCCAAATGGACGTGCTTACAAGGGCGGACATGCGTTGAAGGAGGTGCTATTCGCATCTACTGGCAAGAGTTAGGGAAAAAGAATGACTAGTAGATTTAACATTGTTACAGCGACATACAACTTGGAATACAAATACCCATACATAACATCGAGAGGAATAGATTACAATTTACTCCCGGCCTTTCTCTCCGCCATTTTCTGACCCCTCAATAGCATAGGCTTGATTGACTCCTGCAAAACAAGAACATCAGTAATAAAAATGAACAATGTTCGTTCTCCACTAACCTCGTACGCATCCGGCACCTCCTTAGCATTCAAAGGTTCCATCTGAGCTCTATCCCACAGCGCCTGATACGCTTTCCCATCATACACCCCCAACGCGCTATCCAGCTCCCAATCCGACAGCCCTAGCGCGTCGGTTAGGCCTATAGCTTCTGGTAAAAGGCCAACGCAGATCCGAGCAATGGCCACACGCAGCCCACGTGTTGGGTCTCTGGATGCACCCAGACGAGACGGGCTCGGAAGTCGGAGGAGGCCAAAGGAAAGAAAGTCGGCTAAAGCGGATTCGACAGTTGTTTGGAGGTACTGTAGAGTGAAAAGTTGGTAAGCGGACGACGGACATGCCGAGAGAAAGAGAATTCACCAATATATACAACCTCCTCAAAACATCCACATCATTCGGCTTCAACTCTGGCTGCGCTTTCAATCCACTAATCATCTCCCCTACCCTCCTCGCCACAAACGCCTCCGTCGTTCCCTTTGAAACTCTCTGATAGATCGTGGCATCTGGATCCTGCAAAGTTTGCGCTAGTTCGTGTACAAGCAGTGCCGCGCGCCACTCCAGCAGTAATATGAGTGTCTCTGAATCGTACCACGATGACGACGAAGAGTCATCATCCTTCAGAATCGGAGGCTCTGGAGAGGACGAGATGAGGATGAGGCATTGGCAAGGAGACGGAGGTAATCCGATGATGGAGGGAGATTCTGTATAACCGAAGCTGAAGGTTGGGATTTGCCCTCTGGACCAAAGAGCACGCGGAAGGCTTTGAGAGCTGCACGAACAGCTTGTTGGTCTAAAACGAAGTTTTCTCCTTCGTACCTGTGCATGCACCATCGCGTCAGCATATTAGACCGTCTAAGACAAAGCACGGACTAACGTTACACTTGGAACCATATCCGCGTAGATAGCGACCGATACCGCTAAAGGCACTGTATCCATGGCCACCCATCGACCGACGTGCACTTTCCATATCCTGCACGCTGAGAGTCGTAGCAAAGAACTTTTAACCCGCTTGTCGTTGCGTGCAGTTCGGCCAGAAGAGATGTATCTCCGCTTGATAGACGTTGCGCCATAGCATCGAAAGCTTGGGTCTGTGAATTATAGAAGTTTGAGTAGCGGAACAGGAGAAGGAGAAGACAAGCTCACCAAAGCTCTGCCAAGTCCAATGAAGACGTAGGCTCGAGAAAGGATCGGAAGGAGCCGTACATGTAGTGAAGGGTGGGAGATGACCTGCTTCTCGAGACCGTCTGGTCCTCGGTTGCCTTGTCTTCGGACTGTGGCATAGCGAATTGCTATTACCGCCGCTTGAATGGTGTTGAGTGCAAAAGAGTCAAGGATCGAAACGGAGGACTTACCTTTCGCTGTAATCCAGCCAGCAGCAGTGACCATCCTGAAATAGTTGTCAATACCAGCTTGCGTAGAACGTCATCATAAGCTTACCCAGATCGAATGTACAGCATCTACAAGCAGACGAAAAGTTAGTGGTACAATCTATAAAACTTGTGTTTCCGAGACTTACTCCGCCATAACTGATCTTGGCATGTGGAGGCTGGACGTAGTTGCCATCGTCAGTCACTTGAGCAAATTTCGAGAGCATGTTCTCTTTGGGTATCCGAACATGGTTGAAACGCGCAAAGCCATTGTCGTTAGGTGCGTTACCATTGAATGATTTGGGACCTATATCTCCAGCGGTGATTCCATGAAGCAAATGGTGCGTGTCTGCAAATGGTTACATGTATGAGTATTCGCTGCATATAAACAAGGGCTTCAGCACTGACCTAGTGAACGCAACTGAACAAAGAAGAGATGCGGTCCCATATCCTTTCCTCCAGGTAGAATTAGCTTGGCCTGGACAACACCATGAGTTGCGGTCTTGCCGAGTGCTCCAATCCACCATTTGCTGCTGGTAAGCGTCGGGGAATGAATCTCAAACTCCTTGGTATCTGGGATATACGTCGCCGTGGTCTCGAGAGCAGCGACGTTGCTTCCGTGCGCCAATTCTGTTTGCATGTAACAACCGAAGATTCCTCGGGTAGCTATAAGTCCAGCGTATTTGTCTAGGAGTTCCTGCGAAGCTTGGAGAAGGAATACCGGTTCGAATGCTATGTATCGTTTTAAGTATAATGGTGAATTCGTTTGAACAAACGCGCACCAGTGACATGCAGATTTATTGGCAGAGCATCATCCAGTAGTGATGTAGCGACCTTGGTATCTTCTTTGCTCCAGCCCAAAGAGTGCTCCAGTTCGTACATTCTATTGACCATCCTTAAGCCCCTAGAGTACTTTTCTGTTCGCGTCATCCATTCCCTGTTCTCATAGTTAGCTAACGAGTCCACTTTTGACCGAGGTCGCTCGCTCACCTTTTACTTTTGTCAAATACAGGGTCCTTTGACATTATTTGAACCAGGTTCTCCTTCCTCTGCCATTCTTCTTTTCTGTCTATGATTTGTGTTGAGCTCATACTTGATAGAGAGTTGGTTATTGAACGCACTATATACGAAATGCTTGACGCTGGAAACATCTATCGAGGCCTGATTCCTCGCGTTTGCCATATCCACAGCATTCTGAGCACTGGCGTCGTGAGATGAGGCCATGGTTAGAGGAAGGATTTTGCGACATGGAGACGTTGAATTAAATTATACTTGGTTCGGATTCGGAAAGAAAGATAACCGGAGCGAACCAGCTGACTTACGCGAACCGCGTCGTTCTAGATCAAGTCTAGGTACTGTTCGCTCTTCTTGAACGTCCACGGAAAGCAATCGAAGAATGAGCAACTACAGGATCATTGCTCTTCTCTCCTCCAATAATTGTGGGTCTGTTGCAGCTAACGGCTACTATCCTCCGTGACATGGTTCCAAGCTGAAGGCTGTCTGCGCATTGATTTTTCGTCCAAGGCACGACCAGAAATCTTTGTCTTGATCATTAGACAGTTTCCTCGCTGAACCCGAGCGAGAATTTCGGTGGTCGTGTTCCTCGCTTTACGAGCCTTGGACAAAAACTTCTGCCGTTGGACTGATATTCCCCGCAGGCTAGTCCACCACGTCGGACTTTGTTGAAAATTCTGTTCTTCATCCAAAATGCTTGTCTACTGTAGCTCGTCTGAATGACTGCTTGTGCTCCAATTCACTTTTCTCAGTATCGTCTCTCGCGCTCTTCGAGCGCTGTTGTGCGAACCTTAATATAGCGTCGTTCAAGCTGTTCAACGCAGCATCACCGCACTGGATTTCGCTTTTAAATGGTCTTTCCTCGCGTCTGCACATCGCCTGTGTATGCGAGTTTCCCCGCTGCTGAGATTCGTTACTGCTCATCCACTACTAAAATCGACGAATCGGGCTTCTTCGATTGCAGCATGATGATAGAGTCTGAAGAAGGACGAGCTCAAGGTTGTTTCTGGGTATAGGTCATTTGCGTTGGATTAGGTATGCATATCCTTGTGTATCTAATTCTGTACTGACGAGTATATCTTCATCGTACTAATGGAGGTTTCCTCTTGGTTTCCTCTATGATTAGTGAACCAGCTGACTTGCCGGAACCGCGTCGCTCTGGAGTCTAGATGCTGTACATTGTTATTGTTTCCCGCTTCAACTTCTTTTTCTCAACCGTTACAATGTCCATACAATGTCAGCGTCAGCGTGCTATCGAATTGAAGAAGCTAATGTATATCAGGTGCTAGCTTCCCTTCAATGCGCTATCGTATAAAAACCCCATGATGCAAGGTTTAACAAGCCACAATGGCTCCTCCTCATACTTATACTACGCCACCTAAATTGGACGAATCCAAGTATGCAGCGGTAAGCTGGCCGCGATGTATCTATGGATGAGCGCCAAAGTCGTATTCCTTGGTGAATACACTGCCAGTTTCTACTAAAGGCTATAGCTGACGTCCTCGCAGTTCCAGTCCTGGCAACAGAAGTCCTCCTCTCACCCTTCGTCGAGCGAAGCAAACGCAAATCTCTCAAGCGTGTCCTTGGAGACACTGCATTCCGATACCTTACGGATAACCTCTCGGGCGCAGAGTTGCAATATCATATGGGGACTCCTGTCGGGATTTATTCGAGTTGGGCTAGGAAAGCAAAACTTCCGATCACTATAGACGAATTGGAAGATGGAGGAAAGCTTTTATGGATTGGACCCAAGAGGACCTGAGAAGGTGTTGCTATATTGCCACGGTATGTTGCTGTAGAATGTTTATTCAATCGTTCAACGTGACTGATATTTGGCACCTAGGCGGAGCATATATATTCCCCGTACAAGAATTCACGATTCCATTTTGGAGATATATCCAGTTGGAGCTAGAAAAGCAAGGTATCGAGGTGGGAGTTGCGATCATGTCCTACTGTAAGCATCTTTCTCTCTCTATATATCTTCCTCCTACTCATCGCTCGCCCATCCAGCTCTTATCCCCGTCGGTCAGTTCCCCGCCCCCCTCTGGCAAGCCAGCCGCGCAATCCAGCACCTCCTCACAACCGAAAACGTCAAGCCTTCAAACCTCCAAATCGTCGGGGACTCTGCCGGAGGCAACCTCGTAGCCCAAATCCTCTCCTCAATGCTCATCCTCTCTTTTCTCCCCCCATCATACCTCCTGGTACCCGCCTTCGCGGAGCCTACATGATGTCGCCTTGGATCTCCATGACCGGCGTCGGCTCCCATATCGAGAAGGGTATCGTCCCCTCGTTGAACGCAAACGACCACTCCGACGTCATTGGCGCCAAGGCGCTTCTTTCTTGGGGATCCATCGTCCTTTCGGGCGCACGAAACTCATCGGATGCGATGTACATTGAACCCATTCATGCGCCGGCTGATTGGTATCGTGGCTTGTCTGACGTTGTTGAGAGGGTGTTTGTCTCGACTGGAGGAGCGGAGTGTCTAAGGGACCATGGTCGTATATTCTTTGAGGATAAGATTAAGCCGTGGCATGAGCAGGCAGAGTTCTTTGAGATTGAGGGAGGAGTGCATAATGATCCGTACTTTGATTTTCAGGTGGCGGATAAACCGCTGGGGGAGAGGCAAACGTTGACGCCGAAGATATTGGATTGGGTGAAAAGAGGTTTCCAGGAGGTTTAGTCTACCTGTATGGATGTCTCTCAACGTGTTTTCAAATCATATGGTTGGCGTCTAACACCCCAATAAGGATATACATGCAAGGTACGAAAGGCTCCAGGAGCAGGGAATGCAATCTGCGCAATGGTTTTTCGTCGACACAGGCAGATTTTCGAAGGTAGTTTCTTCCTCCTTGCTTTACAAACCTTGGGGAACAAAACTTTCATGGTTTTGCTGTTCATGCTCTATTTTTTTCAGTCATCATCTCTTGCACTGTTGTGTGAGCCTTTGATGTAGGCGTCGTTCAAGCTGTTGAGCGCAGCACTGCAGGTCTGGATTTCACTCTTAGATGGTCTTTCCTCACATCTGCACATCGTGGCAGAACTTGTTCTGAGTAGACCATACCACCAAGTTTTCCCTCACTGCTGAAATTTGCTGTGACCTCCACTGCCAGTGACGAATCAGGCTTTCTCAAGTTGAAGGCATGGGCGATTGCAGCATGAGGTGAATAGAGGAATGATGAGCTCAAGCTTGTTTCTGGATAAGGGTCATTCACATTGGATTAGGTATGCATATTCTGTGTATCCTTCCTCTTTCAGATTTCGTACTGATGATTATCATTCCTGTATAGCATCATTGCACTTATATGGGTTTCCTCTATGAAACGGTGAACCCGCATCTCTGTCATGAGGACCACCACTTGTGCTCCTTAATGCGGCTGTCATCTCTTGTACATAAGGCTCAGAGGCTCACTGTGCATCTCTGATTCTTTATCCTCTGTCTACACTGGACATGGCCCACCCTCATCCCTCAGGCAATACTGGAGCATTGGAGAGTAAGCAGAGGCATAGGTATTGCTAGCCTCAAGCACTGGATATTCACTTGGTGTTATTTTGGGCACTGCAGTAGGATTATTGATGGAGAGGTCCTCCCAGTGGAAGAGGAAGGAAGGTGTTTTGGAATATTTGGCAGACAATTTGCCAGTCTCCCAAGTTACTGACTTTCTTTCCAGCAACTGGTGGCCCAAACTTGAACTTGACTTTGCTGAAATTTTGTAAATTGTGTCTGTCATTCATGGATGGTCCAATCCAAAACTAGATATATTACATCAGCAGAACCTGAGTGAGCACTACAGCAACTACAGATCCTCCTGGGCTCAAAACAGTTTTTGCTGATGCTTATAGCAATCCATAGTAGCCACAGCACTTTACAGTGCTGTGGAATGCTACATCAGAAAAAACTGTTTTGGGCCCAGGAGGATCTAAGGTCACCTAGTCCTCTTAGGCAACCTGAGGCATCCTAGTTGGCCCAGGAAAAAGGGCAAAACTTTGGGCACCTCAGGTATCCTAGTCATCCTAGGTGTCCTGGGATGTCCTGGGATGTCCTAGGGCATCCTGGGGCATCCTGAGGCATCCTGGGATAGAACTTTTATCCTAGGATGCCCCAGGATGCCCCAGGACACCCTCAGGCTGCCCCAGGACATCCCAGGACACCTAGGATGACTAGGATACCTGAGGTGTCCAAAGTTTTACCCTTTTTCCTGGGCCAACTAGGATGCCTCAGGTTGCCTAAGAGGACTAGGTGACCTTAAATCCTCCTGGGCCCAAAACAGTTTTTGCTGATGTATGAGGTCCTATGAGGTCCTGTAAGATGCTGTAGGTTGACCATTGCTTGAGCATTCTGACACCTTTCATTTCCAGCTGATGGATATGGCAATGGGGACCTTGGATGCTATTTACAACAGTTTGGACAAGTTCAACCAAGCTCAATGTCTTTTCCTCCCCTCACTAAGCTCAACTTGACTCAGACTGTAAGACCTGCTCTCTGCAATTTTTGACTCAGAGACTCTAATTATATGTCTGATCACATCTTGTAGTGTCATTGAAGAAGGATTTGATGACATACTAGGTGTCATAGTTAATTAGCCTTGTATATAATTTTATGCCACTTGTAGACCTGGTGGATGAGTTGAGTATGTATGTTGTAGTATAGTCCAATAAAATGATTTTATAAATATTTCACTAGTATTTTGCTCTCACAAGCCAGGGAAACAATTCAGAGGGATAATATATTTGGCATTGAATCAATATTGAATAGAACCCTGATTGCAGCGTTCCTGCAAAGTCCACAGTGATCCACAGCAACCTATAGCATCCCACAGTTCTGTACAGAGGGGTACCTTGCTATGGGTCCTATAAGTGCTGTGGGTTCTGTAAAGAGCTGTACAGAACACTCAGGTTCTGCTGATGCTACTTCTTTGAATTGCTTCCCTCACATTCAAGACTGAAATAAAATCATCATACAGTATTGTAGTAGTACTCGTAGGACCAAAGTAGGACAATAGTGTAGCAAAACTAGAATTGCTAGTATAACTATGAGTAATACTGTAAGTGGTGACCCTCATGCTACCAGTACTCATGCTACCAATAAACCACCAATGCTTAGAATAAATACTGCAAAAATTAGAGATACCAAGAAAAAGCTGACCACTTGGATGAGATTTACTGAGAATATCTAAATTAAAATGACTCAGAATTGACTTGTGAGGTTGATTCTTATATAGTGCTGGCACCAGGAGTTGACAGTTGGCTCAAAGACTCAGTCATCTCACAGGACCTCATAGGAGCTATAGCCTCTATGATCATCACACAGGTTTTGCTGATGCCTCAGCTGATGCGGAAGAGATACATAGATGCAATTAAATAAAGATTATTCCACATTTATAACGGAGTGACCCTCCCTTCTCCCACATCATGTACTCCTTGTATCCATTTTGCACTCATTCTTTGATGTATTGGCAGATAGTCCCGCTATTCTTCAATCTCCTGCACAACTGTACATTCCTGATTCTCAGCAGACTGAGAGGTGACATCTTGAGCTAGGGAGTCCTCCGCACTATGCCCATCATCTACATGCTGTGGGTGACTGCCAGCTTGGATTGAAGAAGGAATGTTGTCAAGGTGCATGCTCTGTTCATATGTGTTTTGTGTTTGCACCAAGATGAATATGACCACTGGGTTTAGAGCCTGGGTAAGGAGTTTGGGAAATGTTTGTAAGTTGGTATTTCAAATAAACTTAGTGCTCTCACAGCAACATAGGAGTAGAGGTTGATGATGAACCGTGTCCCAAGATCTAGAGGTGAAAAGGCCACTGCATTCACATCCAGTTTTTCAAAAATGATAGTCAACACCTATGTCATTATTTGAAGTCGGAAGGAGATCAACATGGATAGCCATTGAACATACCTGCATTATACCAAAAAATCCTCCAGATTCCACAATAATGAGGAGGATTGATTCCATTTGTGTTTTCCTCCTCCGGATAGAGACAAAATTGATAGAGTTGTGGTACATCCTAACCAAACATTCTAATCAGATAAGTTACTTTGTTGGAACTGGTGTCGGTGTACCATGCTCGATAGGCTATCAATGATGTTGCTACAACATTCACCAGGAGGGACAGCACCGAAATGACCCAATCCAGAGTCACAGACTGGTTGGCTCCTGATAACTCTTTTCGAGTGTCTACAACACTGTCGGCTATGGTAACCCCTTGTTTAGCGACTCAGTCACTTTTCATGCGGGTATCAAAGGAGAAGTAGACTCGCCTATATCTGCGAGCACAAGAGAGATCAAAGTCCATTGAACAGTCTTGTTATTAGGCCACAACGCCCACGCTCTCCATGCAATAATTAAATCTGCAATAAATTGCTTTTGAGATGTCAAGAGTGTCAGCTATATCCATTAAAAGCCATACAAAGTTGCCGCTCACTTCTATGTTACCCGACCAATTAATAATCTGTTCCCAAATTTGAAACAGCGGCTGCGAGTCTGCTGCTTCCGCTTGGGCGAAAATCCCGCCTGGAAGAGACACTCTGAGTGAATACTTGACAAGAACGAAGTTCTCTGTGAGGTTTCCGATGAAAGCCACCGTCACCAAAACAAAGGTGCCACTGAGAAGGCAGCACATTGCTTTTTGAGCCCATTTATTGCTTTTCTAACATCTGAAAATAAGTGCCAATGAAACGGTGTGTTAGTAGACCCAAAGTAGACCTCGAAAAACCTTCCTGGAAAAGACTTGCAAGTATATATGAATGCTGATAGCAAAAGTTAAACAACATATTCCTTCAAGTAACAATAGGTAAGTTCAAGCATTTTCTGAGCTCCTCAAATTCATACCTTGGAGTGCGCAGACAAATATCACAATGACAAGATTCTGGAAGATTGCTATTCCCACAGCTGCAATTTCTTGTGTTTCCTCTGCGGTCATTATTTAAGCTATGGGATATGACTTCGCAAGACGGTCCGTCAATAGTGAGATGGAAAGACTGCTTGGGTCTGAGGGCATACGAATGCGTATACCACTAGTAATCATTTTATATCGTTAGGGAGTCATGCAAGATTTTCCTCGCTTCTCTCCCATGTATTAGGATCTTGATTGATGTATGGAATGATGAAAGCTGCGAGTTAATCTACACGAGCGTGGTAGATGGAAGAGACTCGATGCTGATGAAGCTAAAGCGATAGATCATCGTGATTAGAACAAAATGGTAGTGGAGTACTGTTACATACTAGCCAGAACTTGGAGCAGATCATGAGTACAGGCTTGGGAATATCCTCCTTGGTTGGGGTCTGAGTCTGTTTACACCCCAATCGCGTTTCAACAAATCTATCATCTGCCGAGCCGCCTTATAAAACCAGCACAACTCCTTCCACTGGCAGATCCACACCTTTCACTACAGCCCGGAGTCCCTGGGTTTCGAGAAGTGACAGCAACAAGTACTATTGATCTATTCCACACGCACACGCTCCACATCCATCTTCGATCCTAAAATAAGCCAAGCTTCTCTTCTCGGATCTGTCCATCGCGACGAACTACACTGATGACCGCCGCATGATCAAATCCCTCGGATTTTACGCTCAGCGTCAAGTAGTGGAGCTTCAGGATGACTGGGTAAAGGGAAGATTGCGAAGAGCTGGGTTTGTGTGAGGAAGATTCGGAGCTTTCATCTTCAATGGCCAGTTCAGCCAGATGCTTTAGAAGATGAACTAGCACCATGTAGAGGATGGCTAAGATGCAATTTGAGCGGTCTAAGCTTCCAGGCACCCAGATCTTTTCTGGAACTCATTTACAGTCTACAATATGTCGAACTTTCCAGTACGAGAGCGGTAAATGAAGGAAAGGTCATGGAATATAAGGAAAGTTGAAGGGTGTTGCATCCAAGAAGTAGTCCTTCTTGAAAGCAGGCGTGAAAAGTGGTGATCAATATTTGCCGAAGAATGTAGTCCGAAAACTGAGACCGCTGGATAGCAAGGTATATGACTTGTGGCTACATTTTAAAAAACTCTCAAAATTTGGTTCGTATTCCTGTCGAGTGAGAGAAGTCACACCGCCAATAATTATGCTTCAGTCAGACTGAAGCATTATGAGAAATATATTCTTTCAACCCATAAGGGAAATGTAACTTTTCTGAGGAATACTGAAAGTGAACATTTCTTAGGGCTTAAGAAACAAATTAATTCAGATGATTTGAAGCCTGAATTTTCGGCAAATTTCTAAAACAACATTTTTCGGACTGGATGTGAAGTAATCTGCTTCAGCCGGCCCGAAAATATAAACTACCGATGCCGGCCAAAGTATTTCATTTCAGGTCAGCTGAAATGGTGACCGTTACCATTTCGGGAGCCCTGAATTTTGAAATGAATAAATTCAGCCGGCTTCGGTGATTCGTGCTTTCAGGTCAGCTGAAGCAGGTTACTTCACAGCCTGGCCGAAAAATATTGTTTCGGAAACGTGTAGAAACTTCAAGCTTTAGATGGTACGAATATATTTTCTTCATAAGTTGTATGAAGCATTTATTTTCTTTATTGCTCCGAAAAAGTACCTTTTCCTTAGCTGCTGAAAGAATCCATTTCACACAATGCTTCAGCTTTGCTGAAGCATAATGATTGGCAGTGTGAGTGGCATACTGTACTCTTCCGACCAACTGTTCACAGATTTCGGAAAAATACAAAATAAAAAATACCAAAAAAATCCGAAAATTTGAGAAAAAATTAAATCCGATGTCCAATTATTTGGACGTGACGCGTGACTGAACAGTTGGTCGGAAGAGTACAGTATTCGCTAGATTCCATGTGCACCAGTACACCGACAATGCTGAAAGATTAGACGCACGAGCAATGAAGTTGTTTTCTGTCTAGGCAAGATGATTCAAGTTCTACTATGACCGCTGTGTCAAGTGAAAGGAGATCCAGTCCACACAGGCTAGAATGATTCTCGGACGATAGGCCCATTTTGTGATGTAATGGAGGGTTTCCACCAGGAAGCGGAACCAACTAGTTTGGGTGTCAATCAATGCTCTATCGCTTTATCTTCTTTTCTAGATGAACCCAGGGAAACCCTTCATGTATAGCGAGAGAAGATCAAGATACATGTCTAGGCGAGTCTCTAGCGAAGGATTTTCGGCTTCGTCGTATTCCTCCTGATCACAGACATGGACAGAGTCCATCGATCAAACGCTGACTGACTGCAAACCGCGTTGAGGCAAATGATTGGATCCGCTGTCGTGGCATACGCCACGGTGCTCTGCGCACAGCAAAGATGGATATCATGAGCAGCAGCTCGTTCGGTAGCTTGTGGGTTGGTGAGGGGGAAGAGGGGATGCTGGATGTGGTTATCGCGATTGGAAATACTTTCGGAAATGCAACCCGAGGTCATCACCTATTTTTTGCGGAATGTCAGTTGGATGTCAATGACTAGAAGAAAGCCCACCGCAATTTCGAAACCATTCGTCAATGATCGTTGAGTCCATAGTAAATCAAGCCTGGAAGCCAAGCGTAGGCGTGTGGTAACATGAGGTAGCCTTGTGGAAAATTATCTGATATTTCGATAATACTGACTTAGTGCGATAAACAATCATAAGTAACGAAGTGCCCAAACGTAAAGTAAGCGCCGGCACCAAGTGGGTTCTTGACAGGAAGGTCAACGAGATTGCCACGCGAGAGCTGGCAGTCCAGGATTCTGTGATGGTAGCCAATGCCGGGAATGAGCTGTTTTCAGGAAGAATAAGTGCC
Organism: Gymnopus androsaceus JB14; assembly: GCA_009733575.1. Taxonomy (NCBI): domain Eukaryota; kingdom Fungi; phylum Basidiomycota; class Agaricomycetes; order Agaricales; family Omphalotaceae; genus Gymnopus; species Gymnopus androsaceus. The sequence goes on along the minus strand of ML769697.1, from coordinate 7,280 downwards.
AAAAGCTCGCGCATGAAAATCCGCCCAGCGATGTGAAGAGCGGTGGAACGAGTGAAAGAAATAAGAAAGAAACATCAAAGAAATGTGTTTCTTGGTGTCTGGAATATACGTCGCTATCGTCTCGAGTGCAGCGACGTTGCTTTAGCGTGTAACAACCGATGATTCCACGGGTAGCTGTAAGTCCAGCGTATTTGTCTAGGAGTTCCTGCGAAGCTTGGAGAAGGAATACCGGTTCGAATGCTATTCAAGTTGTCGTGTTATGTTTTAAGTAAACTGGCGAATTTGTTTTTGAACGAACGCGTACCATTAACGTGCAGACCTAATGGCAAAGGATCATCCAGTAGCGATGTGGCGACATTGGTACCTTGTTTGCTCCAGCCCAAAGAGTGTTCCAGTTCGTACATTCTATTGATCATCCTTAAGCCTCTAGTGTAGTTTTCTGTTTGCGTCATCTATTCCCTGTTCTCATAGTCACAGGCGAGTTCACTTTTGACCAAAGTCGTTTGCTCACCTTGTACGTTTATCAAACATGGAATCTTTCGACATTATTTGAATCAGGTTCTCCTTCCTCTGCCATTCTTCTTTTCCGTCGTTTCGCAATTGCGATTGTTGGGCTAATACAACTTGACAGAGAATTATGGAACGCACTGTATATGAAATGCTTGACGCTGGAAACATCTATCGATGCCTGATTCTTCGCACTTTCCATATCCACAGCATTCTGAGCGCTGGCGTCGTGAGTTGAGAGGAAGGATTTTGCGACATCGAGGAAAGAAAGGTAACCGAATCCGGAGCCGGGCGAACCACCTGACTAGTGCGCGTGCAACTAGAACCGCGTCGGTATAAGATAAGAGGGCTATAGTCTATGATACTAGGTCAGATATCATCCAGATCGACGAGGTTTGGCTGGGGCTTGGCCCCGCGTGGGTGGGCAAATGCTCACAGTTTATTAACGCGGGAAAACAAGGCCGGAACGTCTGAATAGACGCTGGTTGAACTCTCAAGTCCAGGGATGGGAGGGTGGGGGGCGAGAGATATGTCGAGGATGTCGATTCGACGGACGGCAGTGAGAGTCGGGAATGAGAGGGATAAGCGCCTATCGGCGGGATGCCGACTCTCACGCCTGCTTATCTTATCCTCGCCTTTGGCGACTTATCTCGGAACTTCGTCCCGCCTTCTTCGCCTTCTTTTTCTCAACCGTTCAACAATTGTCTAATTGCACCTGCCAGTGCTACCGAATTAGTCTGTATAAGGTGTCAGCTTCCATTCAATGTGCTATAAAGCCCCATGATGCATATTGGACGCAATTCGGACCAACACTCACTTTCCCAACTTCCAACATCTTCAAGCCACAATGGCTCCTCACATCTATACTCCTGACACTTATACTACGCCGCCTAAATTGGACGAATCCAAGTATGCAGCGGTAAGCTGGCCGCTGTATCTTTGGATGAGTGTCAAAGTCATGTTCCTTGGTGAGTGCACTCACAGTTTCTGAGGCTACACCTGACACCACCTTTTTCTCAGCTCCAGTCCTAGCTACCGAAGCCCTCCTCTCACCCTTTGTCGCTCGAAGCAAACAAAAATCTCTCAAACGCGTCATTGGGGACACTGCATTCCGATATCTCACGGATAACCTCTCAGGCGCAGAGCTGCAGTATTTTATGGGGACTTCTGTGGGGACATATTCGAGCTGGGCTAGGAAGGCAAATCTTCCGATCGTTATAGACGAGCTGGAAGATGGTGGAAAGCTTTTATGGATTGGACCCAAGAGGACGGAGAAAGTGCTGCTTTATTGCCACGGTATGTTATGATGTTTTCGTACATCTTTCTAGCGTTCAACTGATGTATTGGAACGCAGGCGGAGCGTATATAGTCCCCGTACAAGAATTCACGATTCCGTTCTGGAGATATATCCAGTTGGAGCTGGAAAAGCAAGGCATCGAAGTGGGAATTGCGATTATGTCCTACTGTAAGCATTCTCTCTCTCGCCTATATATTCCTCCCTCTTATCATGAACCCATCCAGCTCTCATCCCCGTCGGACAGTTCCCCGCTCCTCTCTGGCAAGCCAGCCGAGCAATCCAACACCTCCTCACAACCGAAAATGTCAAGCCCTCGAGTCTCCAACTTGTCGGGGACTCTGCCGGAGGCAACCTCGTTGCCCAAGTCCTCTCTTCAATGCTTCATCCACTCTTTTCTCCCCCCATCATACTTCCTGGTATCCGCCTTCGCGGAGCCTACATGATGTCGCCTTGTATCTCCGAGATGACGGCGTTGGATCCCAAGCTGGAAAGAGTATCGTACCCTCTCTCAACGCAAACGACACTCAGATGATCATACGTTGCGCAGGGAAGTCAGCGGTTTTTTTGTGGGTTGGAGATCACTCCGTCTCGTTCGGCTGTACAGAACAGCCGCGGTCGAGCGGGCGGTGAGTGTATAGTTGAACCGTATCCGTGGGCACCGGACGATTGTGGCTTCGGGTGGCTGGCGGGATGCGTTGGTTGACAGGGTGTGGGGCGTTCGACTGGAAACACAGAAGAAGAAAATAAATAATCCAGGACAGTGGTCGGGGTATTTCTTGTGCGCAGGATAAGACTAAGCCGGGCGGATGACAGACATAGTTTTCGAGATGAGGTGGATGCATAATGATCCTACTTGTTCAGTTCTGATAAACCACTTGGTGTAGGTGGAGGATATTTCACCTAGCGGGGGGTCCGGTTGGTGTGTGCTTTTTTTTGTGTTTTTTTTTTTGTTGTGGGGGCGTGGAGGCGGGGGCTCTTGCCGGGCGCGGATGGTCGCTGGGTGTGGGGGTGGTGTGTGACGTCACGGGGTGGGGATGGCGGGGTGGCGTGCGGGTGCGGTGGCCCGCGTTGTGTGGGGTCGCGGCGGTGGGCCCGGGCGGTGTCGGCCGCGGTGCGGTGGTGGTGCGGCTGGCGAGTGGCTGGCCGCCGGGGGGAGGTGTGATATTGGATTGGGTGAAGAAAGTTTCGAAGAGATTAGTCTACTGAAAGTTGACAGTGTAAGCATTTTGTTGTACGTACTTATGGCTTGAGACTTTGTGCGCTGCGTGATTCTATGTTTTATTTCTTCAAATCAAATGGTTGGCGTCTAACATCCCAATAGGGATATATCATACTATAAGCGCACCATGCGAGAGCCTCAGGAACAGTATTCAGGGATGCAAGGTTTTTCGTCAACACAGGCAAATTTTGGAAGGTTCCTCGCTTATGAACCATCCTGTTCTTCATCCGCAATGGCATGTCTACGCCGTAGCCCGTCTGACACTGCGGCTGGCCCAAAAAATGTCATGCGATAAAGGCTAGGATAAACGCAATGAGAAATGTATGGATATTTATTAGGGTTCGATCATGAAATAAAATTGATTTGCCACGCGATAATCATACAGCCATTAGTAAACTTTTGCGCATGATAAAGTTGCGAGATTTTCCTTTTTTATCTCGCGAAAATTTCAATTCCCCTTTGTTTCGATTCTCTTTTGTGTGCGCAAAAGTTCAAAATTTTGCGGGACAAAGATCACAAATGGCATCATGATTGTTGCATGGCAAATGAACTTTATTTCGTGATGTAACCCTAATAAATATCTTTCCATTTATCATTCTGTTTATCATAACTTTTAATGCACAAGATTTTTTGGTCCAGCCACAGTGTGAGTCACAGGACCCATCACTTGTGTCCCCAAAGCCATTTTCTCAGTCATTGTCTCTCGCTCTCCTTGAGCGCTGTCATGCGCAGCACCACTGGACTGGATTTCACTTTTAGATGGTCTTTCCTCATGTTAGTACATTGTGGCAGAACCTGTCCCGAGTCGACCATACCACCGAGTTTTCCCTCCTGGAATTCATTGTGTCTTAGTGCTCATCCAGTGATGAATTGGGTTTCTTTGAGCTGAAAGCATCAGCAATTGTCGCATGAGGTGGATAGAGTCTGGGGAGGGATGACCCCATCCACCTGCCAATGTGCTCCCAAATTAAAGCTAGTTTGTATAAGGTTTCATCTTCTTCTATGTGATACTTTATAAAAGCCCCATGATGCAAGGTTCAATGCAATTTGGACCAGTGCTCACTCTCATATCTTCAAGCCACAATGACTCCTAACACTTACACTACGCCACCTAAATTGGATGAGTCCAAGTATGCATTGGTAAGCTGGCTGCTGTATCTTTGGATGAGTGTCAAGATCATATTCCTTGGTAAATGCATGCACAATTTCTGAGCCTAAAATTGACACCCTTATCTCCACTCTCAGCTCCAGTCATAGCAACCAAAGTCCTGCTCTCACCCTTCGTCAACCGAAGTAAACACAAATCTCTCAAGCGCATTATTGGGGAAACTGCACTCCGATACCTCTCGGATAACCTCTCGCTAGCAAGACTGCAGTATCATATTGGGACTTCTGTTGGGGTTTATTCGAATTGGGCTAGAAAAGCAAAAACCCCGATCGCTATAGATGAGCTGAAAGATGGAGGAAAGCTTTTACAGATTGGACCTAAGAGGACAGAGAAGGTTCTGCTTTACTGCCATGGTCAGATGTTTTTGCAATTTTTTCCAGTGCTCCACTGATAGCCACTGATATATTTGCACTCAGGCAGAGGGTTTTTGATATCTGTACAAGGATTCATGATTGCATTTTGGAGAAATATCCAGTTGGAGCCAGAAAAGCAAGGTATCAAAGTGGGAATTGCAATTATGTCCTACTGTAAGCATCTCTTTCAAGCACTCTATCTTCCTTCCTCTCATCATGGATCCATCCAGCTCTCATCCCCATTGGACAGTTCTCCGCTCCTCTCTGGCAAGCCAATCAAGCAATTCAACACCTCAACACTGAAAACGTCAAGCCCTCAAGCCTCCAGCTCATTGGGGACTCTGCGGGAGGCAACCTTGTAGCCCAAATTCTTTCTTGAACACTTCATCCACTCTTTTCTCCCCCCATCATACCTCCTGATATCCGCTTTCATGGAGCCTACATGATGTCGCCTTGGATCTCCATGACAGGCATTGGATCCCATGTCAAGAAGGGTATCATACCCTTGTTCAATGCAAACAATCACTCTGATGTCGTAGGCACTAAAGTGCTTCTTTCTAGTAGATCTATTGTCCTTGCTAGTGCACAAACCTCGTCGGAGGTGATGTACATTGAACCTATCCATGCACCGTCTGAGTGGTATTGTGGCTTGTCGGATTTTGTTGACAGGGTGTTTATCTCGACTGGAGGAGCAGAGTGTCTCCAGGACCATAGCTGCCATATGTTCTTTGAGGATATGATCAAGCTTTGGCATGGGCAAGCAGAGTACTTTGAGATTGAGGGGGAGTGCCATACTTTGATTTTCAGGTGGCGGATGGACCATTGGGGAATAGATAAACATTGACACCAAAGATATTGGATTGGGTGAAGAAAGGTTGGAAGAGAATTAGTCTACTAAAAGTTGATATGTGTAAGTATTCTTATAGTATGGTCTACTCTGAGCACTGTATTTCTCCAATGGCTCTCTCGCCCTGTTTTTTCCTGAAGTCAGATAGTTGGCATCTAACATCCAAATAGGGACATAGGCGCAATGTGCTCAGTACCCTTGGCGTACCTCTCTGTACTGGCTATTCTGCGTAAGTGGCCAAAAATTTCTTTGTAATGAATTACTCCAACAGACTTCTGGTGTCCCTTTGCTCGAGCATTTCACTACTGGAGGCTATAAAAGTGCAACAAATGATGGTATATCAACAAACCACGTAATTTTTGGAGCCATGAACCCCCAGAGGAAGTTGGCATGTTGTGTTGTGTTGTTCCTTCTTTCCATGGGCAAGTGCAATGAAAAACATGCAACTAACCTATCTGCTGATGCGCGTAACATAGGCACAGGGGCACAGGACTATTTTACATCTCAGATATAACGAACTGATATAAAACAGGTGTGTTGTTGTGGCTGAGATCCCAAACTTGCAGGCCAGATCCTTCTCTGAATCTTTGCAGGTCAAAGAAAACAGTTGTCTTTTCTTATCCTCACCATTGAACTTCCTAGCCTTTACCTTTGATTCAAAGACCCAGCTCCATCATCTTCAGATTTAGTCTTTTCCTCACAGCATCCAAGCCTACTAATGAACCTAATACTACTACTTGAGGATGGTGGAATTTAAGGAGCCAGATAACTTGTACTCTGTGTCATAGAGAATTACTTTAGATAATAGATCAACGCAACATTTTTGATTTTGAATTTTTGGATTGATTGCCATGTTCATTTCTCTGCATATATTCTCTTCAGCATACCAATGAAGCGCAAGTGCAAGTATAAACTGGCTTCTCCATCCACCCCTCTGAGTTGTTCAGCCCTGTAAGTACAAATCTTAAACAACGACCTCCTCTCCCTACACAGAGCAGTGCATATACAACTTATTGTGCTGTGCCTGCGTGATTACCATGGTTCACTCCTCTCTTCTAGAATAAGGTGTTGCAAAGGCATTGGGGCGTCTAATGCATTTCCGGCATCTAACCTCCCAAGAAGGAAATCCGTCAGCATCTATAAATTTCAACAGCTGTTTCCTACACCTTTCTTACCATGCCAAAGGGTGCCTATCTATCTCTTCTAGCATCCTCCGTGCTGGCTATCATGCTCTCAGATGTAGTAATAGGGCAACACAACCTCTTTGTCAATGCTACACTTGTTTTGGGTCTTCCTTTGTTGGTTGGGATATCAATGGGGTTACTGTTAGGTAATGAGATGGCACGGTCGGTACAGCCCCGGTAAGACTCAATGGGGAGGGAATCGACGGGGGGAAAAGGGAAGCAAGATTAATTGATTGAGCGTAACTACATGTATTATATAGTGAAGGAATAGGAGGTATATGCGATGTGTGGAGCAGCTGGACAACCAGCGGCCAGGTATTTCCAACAGTTACTACAGCATCTATGCAAGACCATCACCACCTCTCCTCTGCCATTATGGAGCTTGAATAGTGGAATTATTGTGGGGAAGCATGGTACTGAGTACAACTTGGAACAGTTTGTGATACCCCTAGTATTTGGTCATGCTTGGATACTGCTGAGTTGGTTCTTGAGGTGTGAGTACAGGCAGTATTTCTTCTTCAATCTTATTGATTTAAACCCTTCATACATTCAGTTGTATCAGAAGCCTGTCCTATACCCTCAAACTCAAGTGAAGATCAAATCCAAATCCTACTCCGACGTTTGGATCACACTGGGTGCCCATTGGGTTCCCATTTACGCTGTCATCAGTGGTCATGTTTGGAAAATGCCTATTGATTCTCAGTA